>JAQBSW010000007.1:330000-370000 GCA_029291075.1 Eudiplozoon nipponicum
TTATTCATATCTGATAAACGTGGAAACAATATTATTTTCTAACGCAAAGTGTGAGCGTACCAAGTATCCTATTGCCTTATTGCTGATTAATTAAAACCCGCCTCTGTCGCAGACGCAAGCGAAACAGCTCATCACATATGCTTTCGAAAGTATTGGTTTATTAGAGAACTAATATTCGGAATCCTATTGATTGCAGTTTTAACTAAAAACAAAAGAAATATCGTTTGGAGATCGAATCTTTATCAAAGATGGCCATAACTGGAAAAAAATAATTTGCACTTGAATGATAAATGTTTACTCGGAGCATACACTTATCCTCTGAAGATTTGCACTTATATTTTCCTAAATAGATGTAAGCAAACTCGTATGATCGTTTTTCAAACAGAATTATGAAGATATTTTGAAAACGGTGTTGATTGGTCTTAATGGCGACAATTCTAATCCATTGTGGAATAAGATACTATTGGCTATGCACAAAATACGCACTACTGTATATGGTTTTGAACTGTTATATGCGTTACTCTGCTTAAAACGTTGTGTCCACTAAATTTATAATTATAACGTGCTCTCTACACAAACATATGGTTTGGTTGCGATCTACAATAAAGTGTAGTACAACTATCGCTATCAGTTGTGTGCGTCAATGATGTTCTTTCCAATTTTATGTTTGATTTTGTAATATATACCACATTAAATTATACTCTTTTAACTGTTCAGGATGCAGGCATCGATGTTCTCCGCGACGGTAGATTTGTTGATAATGACTTTACCTACGATATTGTATTATTATTCGAAAATCTAGTTTCTGCTCAGTGGCTGAAGGGTGAACATTTGAGCGTAACTCGCAAGATTACGTCAAAATCTCAGGAATTATGAGTGATGGGGTTAATATTCGAATCACTATGCTAAAGAAGCTCCTCGTAAGCCAAACAAGTAAAGCTCCATCAGCTGCGGTGGTTCGGTCACGTTTTTCGTAAGCCTTTAGTTGATTCGCCCAATGAAGAGTTATCTTCTTAGTCAGCGCTAGAGGGGCTTAAGAAACAATGTGCACAAACGTTTACTTGGCATAAACAGCTCAAGTCAAAACCATTCAAATTTTGGTGTATAGGATCCAGTCGTCTACCAGCAAATCTCCACGTTCCTGTTTTAAGCATTACTCGATGTGGTGTGAACTGAGTTTAATGGCGTTCCTGATGCAGATTTAAAGTAAATTGATCTATACTGTCTCTTAGTTGGGCAGAGTTTACCGCGAGGCTTTTTCGTGATTATGATGCGATGCTTTGCCGATGTCGCATTGCATAAATGCTGACTAGGCTATAATTGTGCATGAAGAGGTCTGGTTTTTCTCGTTTCTGTGTTACCTAGTCAAGTCTCTCTACCTGAACTGGATCCTCCTCTTCATAAATCACTATTAACAAGATTTTGATTAAAATGTTCATTCTTTATTTTTGACGTGGTGCTACGAAGTACCAGTTATGAAAGGGTATTTGATTTGTGTCTGTGATCCCACAAAAACCGGGCATTGTATGCAATCTTTATAATTGTTACATTTTCTTTCCGTATTTCACGCCTTCAGGTATAGTCTTGATCTAATGGTTTAGCCAACCATCCCTATCTCGTCCTTATGCCGAGAAATACCAAAGCCATTATTAACTAATGTTTCACTGCAAGATGAATAACAAAGTGTTTAATACCAACAGAAATATTATTATTAGAGTTGTATGAGGTGAGGAACTAGGTATTGTAAGTATCTGCACCTAGATAACACGCAGATGTGAGGCAAACTGAACATACACACAAGCCATCATAATGACCATGTGAGCTGTACAGCAAGACAACATGGGGTACTATTTCATACACACTGATGCTGAATTTAACCGTCAATGAATTTAATTTTTTCAATATAAATAGAAATGCTGTCACACCTGTAGAGCGGTGTCGGAGCTGATTTCAAGATACTACCATTACATTTACAATGAGTGAATCCAACAGTCTCTCCCAACTAGAGTCTAGCTATGGGCATGCACGTGGCATGACTGCTTCCGAATGCAGGAAAAATGGAGGAGTTTTCTGAAGTTTTATACAATGTTAATCCGATTCTGTCATTTGTATGAAAACGATATAAATGGTATTCTGATTTTGTTGATTCTACTGACGTCCATTAACATGTGCTCGTTTAGTCTGATTCCACATTGTAATTGGAACAGTGATCTATAAATAGCTTTACGGTTGCTTTTTTAATTTTGTTGCTACTGTGCATGCATTTTGTAATTGTACATTTTAGCTGGAAGAGGCCAAAGCCATATTGAAAGAGAGGGTTAACCAAGAGGAAAGAATGCGACTGGCAGCTTCCTCGAATGCTGCAGCAAACAATTTGGCGGACGGAGGTCGTGAGATAGGAAACTATGGAAACCAAGTTGCGCCTTCTAGCACTGCTAATCAGACCCACCAACAAAATGGCAAGGGCGGCAGAGCAGGTGTAAAGCACTAACAAACTTGTTAGGCGAACGCAGTGCTAATAAGCTTATCAGCCTAGCGAGATACTGTTTTCAAAAAGACTGTTTAAGGTTTATTTAACTTTGGTTGTTGGACAAACGTAAACACGAAAAAGAAGCCAAGTTCAAATATCGTAGTGAGAAATGGGGACAAGTGATAAGATTTCCATAACCCCGTGTAATTTTTTTTAACGAAGGTTGTCTGATGTGCTCAGTGATTTACTGCTAATAGGTGTGGGATGAAGGATTTAAATGAAAACAAATTAATATCTTTGTTCATTTAGTCTGAAGTCCTGTTTGTATTACGCATTCAGTTTATTTCTGCGAGGTTCATTCATGCAGTCGTTTGATATGGCGACTTTATTAACTATGTCATGACTGTTTAGGTGTTGCAACCAGGGAATGCAAACTCGTACTAAAGTGCATTCTTATCTGTTTGTCTGCCTTCAGCCGTTAACCTTTTAATACGTTTATGCTAGATAGTGTTTATTTCTCGCAGTTGATTTGCTTTATCGCTTGGCTTTAACATTGCTATTCCGCTCGTTTCATTGTTTTGGTTTGTTCAGGAAAGGCGGCTTGTTATAAATGTCTTCATTGATGTTTATGTTAATGTTTGACTTTCTAATGAATAAACCGCTGGATTAAAATTTGTTCTTCATTTTTGCATTTTTTGTTGAAGATGATCAATCGATGTAGGCGTACACAAATGTTAACTAATCAAAGAAGTTTTCTGATTTGATTAACCGTTAATCGGGTGACCAACTTTTAGCCTACTTATTGCTCATATTTGTAAAGATAATCATTATATATTTATACAATTGATGTATTATGGCAGGGATATTAGGTACAGTGAGAACAAGGCAAAAAATACATAAATGCAATTCATTAAATAGACCGTTCTTCCTTCATTTGAATTCATCCAGTATTTGCCAGAATTTTCGCATAACGCGCATTGCTTCGTGTTGGCTTCCATCATGGTCCTGACAGCTTCATCTTAATTCGTGCACTTTCCAGGACTTCCTGTTGTAGATTGGATACTTAAAGCGTTCTCGTTCTCAAAAGTGGCTATTGGTACATTTCCCCCCTCATGAGTCGGACTTAGCATTCTACTTAAACGATGAAGTGCGGCAGATCGTGGTCCATCGGGCATGTTCACGAAAATCTTATTGTGCTCTGCGTTCACCCTTTCCACACGATACGGACCATCATTGGTATAATGCAGTACTAAGGGCTCGATCTTCGCGACAATTACTTGGTCGCCGATACTTAGGCGAGTGCGCACGGACCATCTTGCATAGGCTTGTCTTTGTGTGGCGCCCATATATTCAGCTGTTTTAGGCGCTCCTGAATATCCACTATGGTGCATTGATTATGTAATCTTGGATTACGAGTTAACCTGACAGTCTAATATACCCTCCGTAGACTGGTTATTGGAGCGAATCCTGTAGCTGTTGACCCTGTAAATCTCGTGGCACAAACATAGTTCCGCTTTCATCGTGCGGTGTGCTCGCTCAGCCGTCGCGTTGGTCTGCGGGTGCTATGTGGCTGCGTGGTCCTTCCACCAATGGGTAAATTGTCTCGACTCAAACTATAAACCCTTGTCGGTAACAATAACTTTTGTTGCACTAAATTAACCGATACATCGCCATTCTAAGCACTTTGTAATCTTCTCATTGGGTCTTCTTCAGTGATACAGACTCAACTAATCAGGTAAACTTAAAATAGCAGATTTAAGCTAATCTGTTAATATGAGTCAAGTGTTTATATCAAGATCGCAACCTTGATTTAAGTAAAAAGACCACTCGAATCACCTGTTTAGTTAATTAAGCACAAAGTGCACGGTTCTAAAGTTCATGATGATGTATACTATGAAGACAACTCTAGTTGCCGGCTTCTGATCTGTCCTGTTAGTCGACGTTTTCAGGGGTTTTGATTTAGGTTATTGCCGTGAGGAATAAATAAGAATTAACATTTACAAGTCGCTATTGATGTAGCTTCACCATCTAGCCGTGTGATGAAACGTCGAATGCACATTGTTAGCACTGTTTGAGAAGGCCAATTAGATTATGTTCGCCAACCGCAGAGGCAACTTTGTTGCTGGTTGGCTGTCACCAAAGTAACGAGCGCGCGAAGCTCAACTTACACAGGCAAAAAACCATTTGAATTGGCGAAAATCTGTGGTAGGCTAGCGGCACAAGACCTACAGTAGGCATGGATATATATTTATTATGCTGGTCGGGCGCACAGCTTGCAGAAGAGTTGGATCTCCATTTGTGTGTGTATGACTGTTATGGTCAGTGTTGTTTCTATCTATATTGGTTGGGTCGTTTATGCGTCAGAAGCCGTTTGGTTGACTTCACACACATTCTTTATTTTCAATCAATTATATAAAGCATTTTGTTCGTGTACAGCTGCTCGATTTAGTGAAACAAATATACAAATAATTCAATGCCGCGTTTTGCGTACGCGGGTAATAGCTGTACACGGGCAGTTACACAAAGATCTGATTCTTCACACTTTCCGATTTTGTTTTGTCTTTGATCGGGTTGAATTCTTCTTTTTTCAACTGGAAATGCGGTTCTATCACATCTTTGTTTACTGGCGACGTTTCGGTGCCTACTTTCCAGCACCATCCTCAGGCAACACAGTACAAACTTCACAATAGCAGATTTGAGCAAATGTGGTAACCTCGTTCCAAAACCATTCTATTTATATATAATTGACCCAACACTATTTTTAATCATAGAATTTGTCTCAGTAACTAAACTCAATATATAACTATTTATAATTAGCAGACCAATCATTACCTCACCTATCTCAAATTCCCGGTATACGTAATCTCATCTCGTATGCAGAATATTGTAGGGGAGAGAGACAGTATCGAACCTTTTGTTATTTGTTATAACTGTATTGCTACTATGTCACGGTAATCAAAATTCAAAAATGATAAAACTAAAACCTTGACTATCATATACTGTATTTTATTTAAAGCCGGGAACTCTAATGTATACAATGGTGTATGAGGTATTGCGCACATAGCAACAAATTAGTTCAAATATGGAGCAGCAAGTTACGTAGATGGATGGAGAGTGAATGTCATAGCGACGCTTAGGTGAACGATTAAAGAAAGAAAGAGATAGTCTGGACAACTAACGTTTTTCAAAAAACTAATCGTAAGCACAATGCGAAGTTAATCAACTATTAGAAATCATTGCATAAGAATATTTGCTCATATGACTAAAATAATTCATTATATCTATATACATATATATCTAAATATAATATCGTAAAACCTTTATATATATATATATATATATATATATATATATATATATATATATAGAAAAGGACCATTGTTAATTATTAAACATGAATAATTTCTATTCTTATTATATATTTATTTATTACGTTAGTCACACCTTATATCAATATATAAAATACATGTCAATATGTATAAAAACATATATATGAATATAAGCAACAGTATGAGACCAACATCCCTAATCCTATATATATATATATATATATATATATATATATATATATATATATATATATATATATATATATATATATATATATATATATGTATATATATATATATGTACATTAGTAATAAATATTTATTAGGTTATGCACACCTTATATTAATATATAAAATACATATCAATATGTATAAAAACATATATATATATATATATATATATATATATATATATATATATATATATATAAGCAACAGTGTGGATCAAATATCTTTAATCCTATCTATATATATGTATATATATACGTTTGCATATTTCTAATAAATTATTATTTTTCTTTGTTCTTACTGTTTTTTAATTTTTTTATTTACCAATTAATCAAATTGTATCTTTATTTATTCACACCTTATATAAATATATAAAATACATATAAATATGTATAAAAACATATATATATAAATATAAGCAACAGTGTGAGTCATATATATATATATATATATATATATATATATATATATATATATATATATATATATATTTAGCATTTTAAATAAATATATAATTTTAGTGGTAATGTCTAAAATGATTAATGTCCGTATATATGTATATATATATATTATGTGTATAGAATAAACCTATCAATATACCGATAGGCCTATCTATATATCCGTCTATCTATCACATTTTGGTTTCCTCTTAAAAGGATACATGGTAGCTATTAACCATGAATATCTTCTCTAGGACTAACGTATTATTCATTTATTAAGATATTCCTACCTTACATAAATATATAAAATATAAGCAACAATGTAAGTCAAATGTGTCTTATCTAATGTCCTATCTACTAACCCTTGCTAAATCGGTATACCCTCTTCTGGAACATTTTTATTGAGAAAAATAAGTATATAGGAAATTGATATTGGTACAGATCATTCGCAACCAGTTTTCTATAAGCGAGGTTTTTTACTTAGGTTCCCACTTAATTCATGTTCCGCAGCCTCACGTTTTCTGACCATAGAAAATGCTTCATTAAATATTGGGCCCAATGATTTTTCTACCGATGTTACATTCATTACACCTTTTCCTGATTTTATTTCAATTGACTCTCTAATTAGTCTAGTTAATCTGTTGCGGTTGCATAACGCGATGCGTTTACATCCTTCCCAGTCTATTTCATGACCCGTTTCCTTCGAATGCCTAGCTAGGTCTGATCTTTGAATGTGTCCATATTTGCAGGCTGTCTTATGTTCACCTCTACGAACCTTTATAGGTCGCATGGTTTCGCCTATATACCTGAGATTACATTCTTTGCAAGGTATCGCATATACTCCTGATGTCTCGAGGGGTTCTACTCTTTCTTTTTGGTTAGGTAGTTTATTGCCTATAGTAAGCGATTGTCTTAAAACTGTTTTAATATTGTATTTAGCTGCTATTATTCTAATTTTCCTGCTCAATTTAGAATCAGGTAATACCATAATTTTGTGCTTATCCGGTTCCGTTTCCTTCTTTACTTTGTTTATTATATTATTGTTAAATCTCTGTAACATCTCATCTATTAATCTATCTATTATACTTGACGGATAGCTATTTAGTTTGAATATTTCTTTTAATCTCCTCATTTCCTTATCTCTATTTTCTATATCCACTATTCTAAGACTTCTTAATATCATGGATTTAAGAATGCCTATTTTCATTCCATATGGGTGATTTGATAAGAAATTAAGAAGTAGTCCTGAATAAGTCTCTTTTCTAAAAATATCTCTTTCCAATCTGGAACCATTCCGTTTTATTTTCACATCCAAAAAGGGTAATTCATCATTATTCTCTTTTTCCAATGTAAACTTTAATTCACCTAATTGGTTGGCTAATTCGAGGAATTTATTTAACTCATTATCCCCATGATTCCAAATTATAAACATATCATCCAGGAATCTTACATACAAGTTTGGCTTAAGAGGAGATTTTAACAACAGATTTTTTCAAAATAGTGCATAAAAATATTAGCAACCGGGACTGATAGTGGTTGTCCCATAGGGACACCTTTAACTTGTTTATAAAATTCATTTCTGAACTTAAAGTAGGTGGAGGACATACAAATATTTAAAATTTCCATAATACTACTTAACATCATTTTACTACCTTCTATTATCTCTGGGAACTCTGTTAAACAACGCTTCACACTTTCTAATGCTGCTTGTACCGGGACATTAGTATACATCGATACAACGTCCAGGCTAGCCATTCTATCATTATCATTCAAGTTATATCTACTAATAATGTCAATAAAATGATATGTATTCTTTAAAGTATAATCTAAGAAATAAGTATATTTTCTAATTCTGTTGCATAGAAATTTCGACAATCTATACGTTGGTGAGTTTTGTACATTAACGATTAATCTAAGTGGATTCCCCTGTTTATGAATCTTTACTAGACCATAAACTCTCGGAGGGACTGTGTCACGTTGTATTAATGAATTCCCAAGTCCTGGTTCTAATTCCTTCGACTCAATCATTCTATTAATTATAGTCTTAACTTGTCCTTGTAACTTATCAGATGGATCTTTATTTATTTTATTATAAACCTCTAAATTATTTAATTGTTCATACACTTTCAATTCATAATCTGACCGGTTCATAAGTACCGTTGCACCACCTTTATCTGCCTTGAGGCATATTACTTTATTGGATAATAATTCTGCTCTTAAGCGTTTTAGATCATAACTCTGCTTGCATCTCACCTCTTTGTGCTCTAACACCGCTTTGGACACATCCAATTCAGATTTAAGCAAATGTGGTAACCTCGTTCCAAAACCATTCTATTTATATATATTTGACTCAACACTATTTTAATCATAGAATTTGTCTCAGTTACTAAACTCAATATATAACTTTTTATAATTAGCAGACCAATCATTACCTTACCTATACCTCATCTCATCTCGTATGCAGAATATTTTAGGGGAGAGAGACAGTATCGAACCGTTTGTTATTTGTTTGATCTGCTATTGTGATCAGTGTTGTGTTGCCTGATGATGGTGCTGGAAAGTAGGCACCGAAACGTCGCCAGTAAACAAAGATGTGATAGAACCGCATTTCCAGTTGAAGTAAAAATGAGTCAACCCGATCAAAGACAAAACAAAATTGGAAATAGTGACAAATCGGATCTTTGTGTAACTGCCCGTGTACAGCTATTACCCGCGTACGCAAAACGCGGCATTGATAACCTGAATGCTTACACACCGCAAAATATTGAGTTCAAAACCTATTTGAGGATCAAATATGATGCGACAGTGGTCACACTTATGAATCAGTACAAGCGGAAGAAGATGCAGATTGTTAGGCAAGTGGAAAATACCTCGTTCCTTAATAAATGTTTAAAATTTAATGTTATACCGAAATGTTTTAGATTTAAACTTTCATTCGTTTTGGATAAAGTAGGAAATACTCTTAAGCATGAGCTTTGTTTACATTTAATAAAAATATCGATTAATAAACTAAACAAACGTAAATTTGAACTGATTAGAGAGAAGACAAAAATAAGGTCCATATTACTGGCGAGATTATGTATGTTGGATTTCAAACATATTGAAGATTTCACAGACAAAACGAGGGATAATGAAATTTAAAAAATTAGACAAAGGCATGAAAAAAAACTAGCAATATTGGGAATTAATTGCCCTTTGAGAAATAAGAGAATTGAAGAGGTCATGTCCAAACGTTTAGTTAATTTATCGAGAATGGATCTCAAGGAAGACCAAAAACAAATTCTTAATCTTGGACTTAATACTGCGATCCCTATTGATTACGTACCTAGGAATGAGATAATTACAGAAACAGTTAAGATTGCCCAGTTTCTCCCAGACAAAGATAAGACTAGGTTTGAATTGGATGTGTCCAAAGCGGTGTTAGAGCACAAAGAGGTGAGATGCAAGCAGAGTTATGATCTAAAACGCTTAAGAGCAGAATTATTATCCAATAAAGTAATATGCCTCAAGGCAGATAAAGGTGGTGCAACGGTACTTATGAACCGGTCAGATTATGAATTGAAAGTGTATGAACAATTAAATAATTTAGAGGTCTATAATAAAATAAATAAAGATCCATCTGATAAGTTACAAGGACAAGTTAAGACTATAATTAATAGAATGATTGAGTCGAAGGAATTAGAACCAGGACTTGGGAATTCATTAATACAACGTGACACAGTCCCTCCGAGAGTTTATGGTCTAGTGAAGATTCATAAACAGGGGAATCCACTTAGATTAATCGTTAATGTACAAAACTCACCAACGTATAGATTGTCGAAATTTCTATGCAACAGAATTAGAAAATATACTTATTTCTTAGATTATACTTTAAAGAATACATATCATTTTATTGACATTATTAGTAGATATAACTTGAATGATAATGATAGAATGGCTAGCCTGGACGTTGTATCGATGTATACTAATGTCCCGGTACAAGCAGCATTAGAAAGTGTGAAGCGTTGTTTAACAGAGTTCCCAGAGATAATAGAAGGTAGTAAAATGATGTTAAGTAGTATTATGGAAATCTTAAATATTTGTATGTCCTCCACCTACTTTAAGTTCAGAAATGAATTTTATAAACAAGTTAAAGGTGTCCCTATGGGACAACCACTATCAGTCCCGGTTGCTAATATTTTTATGCACTATTTTGAAAAAAATCTGTTGTTAAAATCTCCTCTTAAGCCAAACTTGTATGTAAGATTCCTGGATGATATGTTTATAATTTGGAATCATGGGGATAATGAGTTAAATAAATTCCTCGAATTAGCCAACCAATTAGGTGAATTAAAGTTTACATTGGAAAAAGAGAATAATGATGAATTACCCTTTTTGGATGTGAAAATAAAACGGAATGGTTCCAGATTGGAAAGAGATATTTTTAGAAAAGAGACTTATTCAGGACTACTTCTTAATTTCTTATCAAATCACCCATATGGAATGAAAATAGGCATTCTTAAATCCATGATATTAAGAAGTCTTAGAATAGTGGATATAGAAAATAGAGATAAGGAAATGAGGAGATTAAAAGAAATATTCAAACTAAATAGCTATCCGTCAAGTATAATAGATAGATTAATAGATGAGATGTTACAGAGATTTAACAATAATATAATAAACAAAGTAAAGAAGGAAACGGAACCGGATAAGCACAAAATTATGGTATTACCTGATTCTAAATTGAGCAGGAAAATTAGAATAATAGCAGCTAAATACAATATTAAAACAGTTTTAAGACAATCGCTTACTATAGGCAATAAACTACCTAACCAAAAAGAAAGAGTAGAACCCCTCGAGACATCAGGAGTATATGCGATACCTTGCAAAGAATGTAATCTCAGGTATATAGGCGAAACCATGCGACCTATAAAGGTTCGTAGAGGTGAACATAAGACAGCCTGCAAATATGGACACATTCAAAGATCAGACCTAGCTAGGCATTCGAAGGAAACGGGTCATGAAATAGACTGGGAAGGATGTAAACGCATCGCGTTATGCAACCGCAACAGATTAACTAGACTAATTAGAGAGTCAATTGAAATAAAATCAGGAAAAGGTGTAATGAATGTAACATCGGTAGAAAAATCATTGGGCCCAATATTTAATGAAGCATTTTCTATGGTCAGAAAACGTGAGGCTGCGGAACATGAATTAAGTGGGAACCTAAGTAAAAAACCTCGCTTATAGAAAACTGGTTGCGAATGATCTGTACCAATATCAATTTCCTATATACTTATTTTTCTCAATAAAAATGTTCCAAAAGACGGTATACCGATTTAGCAAGGGTTAGTAGATAGAACATTAGATAAGACACATTTGACTTACATTGTTGCTTATATTTTATATATTTATGTAAGGTAGGAATATCTTAATAAATGAATAATACGTTAGTCATAGAGAAGATATTCATGGTTAATAGCTACCATGTATCCTTTTAAGAGGAAACCAAAATGTGATAGATAGACGGATATATAGATAGGCCTATCGGTAGATTGATAGGTTTATTCTATACACATAATATATATATATATATATATATATATATATATATATATATATATATGACTCACACTGTTGCTTATATTTATATATATATGTTTTTATACATATTTATATGTATTTTATATATTTATATAAGGTGTGAATAAATAAATATACAATTTGATTAATTGGTAAATAAAAAAACAGTAAGAAAAGAGTAAAATAATAATTTATTAGAAATATGCAAACGTATATATATATATATATATATATATATATATATATATATATATATATATATATGTTTTTATACATATTGATATGTATTTTATATATTAATATAAGGTGTGCATAACCTAATAAATATTTATTACTAATGTACATATATATATATAGGATTAGGGATGTTGGTCTCACACTGTTGCTTATATTCATATATATGTTTTTATACATATTGACATGTATTTTATATATTGATATAAGGTGTGACTAACGTAATAAATAAATATATAATTAGGATAGAAAATATTCATGTTTAACAATTAACAATGGTCCTTCTTCTAAATATATATATATATAAAGGTGTTACGATATTATATTTAGATATATATGTATATAGATATAATGAATTATTTTAGTCATATGAGCAAATATTCTTATGCAATTATTTCTAATAGTTGATTAACTTCGCATTGTGCTTACGATTAGTTTTTTGAAAAACGTTAGTTGTTCCATACTACCTCTATCTTTCTCTCTTTAATCGTTCACCTAAGCGTCTCTATGACATTCACTCTCCATCCATCTACGTAACTTGCTGCTACATATTTGATGCAATTTGTTGCTATGTGCGCAATATCTCATACACCATTGTATATATTAGAGTTCCCGGCTTTAAATAAAATACAGTATATGACAGTCAAGGTTTTAGTTTTATCATTTTTGAATTTTGATTACCGTGACATAGTAGCAATACAGTTATAACAAATAACAAAAGGTTCGATACTTGCTCTCTCCCCTACAATATTCTGCATACGAGATGAGATTATGTATACGTGAGGTAATGATTGGTCTGCTAATTATAAATAGTTATATATTGAGTTTAGTTACTGAGACAAATTCTATGATTAAAACTAGTGTTGAGTCAAATATATATGAATAGAATGGTTTTGGAACGAGGTTTCCACATTTGCTTAAATCTGCTATTGTTGTACTGTGTTGCCTGAGGATGGTGCTGGAAAGTAGGCACCAAAACGTCGCCAGTAAACAAAGATGTGATAGAACCGCATTTCCAGTTGAACGAAGAACAAGTCAACCCGATCAAAGACAAAACAAAATTGGAAATTGTGAGCAATCGGATCTTTGTGTAACTGCCCGTGTACAGCTATTACCCGCGTACGCAAAACGCGGCATTGGAAAAATTAATATCAATAAAATGGAAAATCGGAGAATATCCCGCTTACTTAATGACATGTATACCACATATATTTATAATTCGAATTAAAGTATAAATTTACTATAAAGCAGACATATACAGCACAGTTGGAAAAGACCAATTTTCGCCGGAAATCAACTCGACAGCAATATCTAGCAATTCAAGCTATCAATTTTGAAATTTATTGAGTACAAAATTTCGCCAAACACATAAATTATACAGCAGCGAACAGGAAGCGAATAACGCGCATTCCGAGGCTTGCACAAACGCAAATACTTATACGTGCACAAAAATATAAAATATTTACTGATGTATATGCTCATTGGGGAAATTTCTTTTGCCTATTAAGCTTAAGGTTAGAGATGTGGCAAATAACAGCTTCTGCAGTGAGCAACTCGTTTTTGTTTTTATGTTTGAAATTCAATTATAACTAAATATATTAAAATTAGTTGTTTCTATTCATAAATTTTGCTAGCAGTTTATTTAAAATAAAATTCCTTGGCATTATTTTACGATATTTTTCCTAAAAGCACTATTTCTTAAACTCAAAGGAAATTGTCAACCTAAAGATGTAAGCTTATCGACACAAAATGAGGTAGAGTTTAAATTTTGGTTTTATTACAATAATGTTTTAACTAGAACAGAAAAATCAAATTTATGTATTTGATATACATAAGTCCAGTTTCATTGACCAGCCGCACTGAGCAAGACGACTAACGGATTAACGAGAATCTATCCGCAATACATAAGTAAGATACTTTAAATCAGCGAAGTAATTCCCCCTAGTAGTATTGCGTACATTTTACTGGACTACAATTTAGGCTTCGCAATTCATATGCTTTTACGAAAACAACAGTGTTTTAAAGCTTTTGACATAAGTACAAAATTGTAAATATTGGTGAAGAAACTTGTGGGAAAACGTTTTTATTGTCAAAAATTTACAATCAATTTCCAAAATGGCTAAGAGAAGAAGCTTTTCCTAAGATGTTTTAAAATTCCTATGTACTTAACTTGGAAAAAATGTGATCCTAATGATCATTTGAAATTTGATTATAAAAAATGCTTTCGGGTTTAAACGAAGGGCTGGATAAATGTGTTTGGTTACGTATTTTATGGATAAATTGTTATTTTACCTGTTTAAATCTATTGAAAGGCACTTTACATTATATCATTATATTGCCTCTCTTTACTAATAAATAGTTGCAATTCGCTGTTTTCACTCATTCATACATAACCTTGCTTTTGATTTGTATCATGATTTTTCTAATTATCGGGCCAGATGGCCATCTTTAAAAAATACTATTAATATTATTAACTATGTATATTAACTAGATATTGGCTGAATGACTCAATAACTCATATCATATTTTTCATGATTATCTGAATTTAAATTTCTACCGTAGCTAATTATTTAAAAAAGTATCATTAGTCCAAGTTCAATTTTACATATACCTTAAATTTAATTGATTGTATGTTATTTTAATCCAAAATTACTTCAAATTTGAAGTCGAATTCAAAAAATTACAAATTGTGCGGCTGGGGATAAATATTTAAAAAATCTAATCCTGTTTTCTCACTTTTATTACTGGAAAATTGTTGGAGGAGCTGGAAAACATGTATTTTCGTGATTGCATAGAAATGGCGCGGCCGATATTTCCAGTCATGTACAGCGTATGCGAGACCACTAAATGTGAGTGTGTATTCATAACTTTTATTCCTTATTGATGTACTTTGGTTTAATTGTCCTAAGTTAGTTTGCCGTCTGCTCTGATGATGATCATAGAAGGTCGACATGTGTGAGTACACGTGAATGATGGTAGTTTAGTTGTGTTGCGCGACTGACTAAATACAAAAGGATGGGTAATTATCTCATGCTCGCAAACTTTATTTTAAGAATTATGACCACTGTTTGCACAATCACGAATTATTTATCCGTATAACTTATAACAATTTGGCGCAAGCTATAAAAAGTGTATCTTCGTGATTGCTTAGAAATTGTGCATCCACCATTTTCAACGTACAACGTAGGCGAGACTAGTAAGTTTGAGATTGTACACATTATTTTTATTCCTTATTTATGTTCTGTGGTTGGATTCTTGTTAGTCAATTTACCGTCCTTCTTTAGTGATGACCAAAATATGTTGCAAATCATCAGGATGTGCGATTGATGATAGACTTGATATGCTGTGCTACTGCTTAAATAAAGTTTGATTAATGTTTATCTCAGTCTGCAAATGTGATTTAAAAGATGCTACCATCTCTCATGAAAGCAATGACTGCTTTAAACATAATAATTTGAGGTAAATTGTGCCAAAATTGAATAACAAAACTCTCAATTGAATTTGGAATCCGTAATATATCTGAATAATATGTGGCATCCATCAAACTATGAAAAATTGATTCATTACGTAATTTTGCACCAGAAACCCAGAAACTCTTTAAATAAGCGATAAAAGACTTAGACAAGCTTCTAAATTTGCCGCCTGGAATAATTGCTATTGCTATTTCTTTTAGATTTAAGTTTTGTATTATAACTTGCAGCAATAAACTATAACATAAGTTTAATCTTCTTTGAACCCAAGCCCTAAGTGATTTCCACATGCTGAGATATGGTTAATGATTATTACAATCGAAAGACGGTTATTTTTGACTTCACCAGAGTTGCGTCTGTAAACATGTCAAGTCATTGCAATTCTATGGACATTTTTGGCCGGGCGAACAGATTTGTAAATAACCTGTCAAAGGAAGTAATACTTAGGAACTTTAAGCCTAAATTAAAACTGTCTAGTTATGTTCGTCATTTTCGAAGTTTCACGACTGCCATTAATATTTTCTTTGTAATTTTTCTGTGAATCGTTTTAATTCAATTTAAACAAACTTAAATCTTGTGTTATATTTTTTCAACAAATCAGTTGATGAGATGGGGTAAAGGCGCTTTTGCACAATAATGGACATGCCGTTTAAATTCAAATATGAGAATCAATGCTTTATTTTGTATTTCAATAATAACTAAATCTGATAAAGTGAAAAAGACAACGTCATTTTGTTTCTCCGATACCATGAATCACGTGACCTTGAAATATAAACCAAAGAGCTTAACTTTGAAATGTTGTGTAGCTCCCCAGTTTTAATTGTTCTTTTCACAGTCACCAACAATTTCACACTTTCAACCCAGGAACGTTTATCAATACGACTACCCTCGGCGCAGATCATTTTCCTTAAAAGCTAGTTAGGATTTCTTTGCTATGCGATCACAAAATGCTCAATGAAGCAACTGTTCGCCTTCAATAAATCGACTCCAATGGCAGCCCAAAGATCCAAAGTGAAATCAAATCGAGGGGATTAAGCTAAGCAGTCGACCCGCGCCAAGACATGAGCTACTCCAATACTTATTTTGCGTTTCCGAGTATCAGACAGTTCGTCTTACCGTTTTACAATCAGGACATTCTTTGAAGTACTTCCCATTTTGGACGAATGCAGTTCAGTCTACAATGAGTTCAAATGTGAGTTTTTCTTGTGCCATTACATTAAAATGACCATCTACGTGTTTATGCTCGTTCCCTCCGGAACCATGGCAACTCCTCGAACGGAAGCGGTTAGACGGGTTCAGGAATGATGACGACATCAACATTATCATATGAAACAGATCCATTTTATGTAGTCCACGATTGCGAGTAGGTTCCGTAATATTAGTCATAATACATGAATTTTATTTTTAACTGTGGATCATCTTTTCTCGACATTGATAAACGTATTGTTTTCTATCGTCTATTGCATTTGATGCTTGTTTGCCTGTTGAGACCGAACTCTCACTGCAATCTCGTGGCTCCATGTTCCTAATTTTCCCAAATTATTATCTTTTGCAAGTTTAAAGTGTCTCTTAATGGCGTGGTGGATTGGTTGATTATGTAATATAATATTTGTAAGCAAACGCAAATTTTTCTGTTTCTATGCAGATTTTCAATTTTCAGCATTTAAATGAGTTACCAAGAAGTGGTTTTGTATTCTGCTAAGGTTATTATCACATCAACTGCAGTCCTGCTGATAATTATATTGGGGCTGATTTAATTTCAAGGACTCTTGTTGTCTCAGCTCACAAGACTACGGGAAATACCAAATTCAATACGTCCAACTGAAACTTATCGTGTGTGTTTTAATAGTATTGTAACACGCGGCTCCGCGTTACAACCCAACGATGTTCAATTTTGACAAATAGAGTTCTCTTTAAGGTCAAATAGTGTAACTCTGTTTTTACACAATATTTCTCTTAACTGTGATTATAGCAACAATCTCTGTTAGTTTCAAGCCGTTTTAACTGAGATTTCTCGAACTGCAAATTTAATTGTAATTAATAGGATTTTGTTTAATAAATATAGACACCCTCGCGCAATACGTAGGTAACATGTGGTGGATTTTTATTCCTCAGTGTTTAAACAATGGATTTATTTACTTTACGTGCATTAACCACATTTTAAACAACCATTAACAGTTCAGTTATGATTCTACTCATCGGGATATCAGGTGTTTCTCAATCTCTTTTCCAAAACTCTATAGTTCAATGGATTTATATAATTCAAACATTCAAAACCTAGCAAACAGTGGAATAATTATTTGTGATGTTTTTAAAGACTATTTTTACACGATTTTTATCCATCAATTATCACTGACAATATTTTTTGTGTTTCTTCTCATCCATTATCAATGACTTTAAACTAAATTTCTAATCAGTCTGGATTTATATCATCGTACTTCTTCAATCATTTACATGAATTCATCACGATTCAGCCGATTTTGCTTCTAGTGATTACTTGTGCATAAGACATTTAATTGTGATGACCATATATTATTTTGTTGCCGTCTAGAGCACGGTCCATTTTGTATAACAGTAAATTTATTCATGTATTGCAACATAACCTTCAATAAATGTCTGATAATATGGATGAGTATTTTTTACTTCACCCTTCTGAATAGGTCAGGGACTGATCCTGGAACGGGTGGTGATAACATCCGCCATAAATATGTAGGTATGGGACAATTTTACGAAATAGACAGTTACCCCGCAAAACCTTTTTCAATAACTACAAAACCTCCTACATAAATGGATTCACCGCATGTTACCTGCGTATTGCGCGCGGGTGTCTGTATTTATTAAAAAACCCTATTAATTACAATTACATTTTCAGTTAAAGAAATCTCAATTAAAACTGCTTGAAACTAACAGAGATTGTTGCTAAAATCACAGTTAAGAGAAATATTGTATAAAAACAGGGTTACACTATTTTTGACCTTAAAGAGAACTATATTTGTCATCGTTGGGTTGTAACGCGAAGCCGCGTGTTACAATATAATTAAACAAACATTGTCTAAATCAACAATGGGAGCTTGAAATAAAAACAAGCCCCATTATATACATAAATTTGTCAGTCTAACCTAAGCACTTAATAGTGTAGAAAAGGCAATTCGTCCAGTAGACCGGTTTCGTACTTACTGGGAACTCCTCACGTACAGGACAGAATTTGCCATGGATAGGGACTGAACCTACGTACGTCAGCTTCGGAATCTGTTGATCTAACCACTGAGCTGCTCTGCCCCACATTATTAAATTATATAGTAACTAATGTTTCTTGGTTAGCCTTTCCTTTAGGTGGAGCCTATATGGCATCCTTTTGACCCTAAATTCCAACTTACCGCCCCAAATCGGTTATTATATAACAGACAACATGCTACCTGGATGTATGGTATTGATTTTAAAAAGATTCTAATTCAACGAACATTTGTTGCGCGGGTGGTGATAACAATTAATTAAATCAAGTTTGCAATCCCAATATGAACATCAATCACGTTATATAAAATCATTTGTTAGTATAAACTAAGCATTGTATAATGTAGGAAAGGCAATTCATCTATTCTTTTAATTTACCCGGTACACCGATTTAGTCGTTATCGCAAGCATTTCATGTACTGTCAGCGGCAAATTCTGGACAATAATGACGAAATCGATCTACTGGATAAATTTCCTTTGCTGACTTATACAAACGTTTAATTTTGTGCTGACTTATATATGTATAAATGGGACTGGTATTCATGTCAAACTCGCAATCTTGATTTAAATAATCTTATACCTCTTTCCTTTTGCACAGGGCAGATTTTGGAATGTGAATGATCAACAAGGGATACTACGCATTGGCTCATACTCTATATGCCATATATGAAATATATTATATCATATATAAATATATAAAATATCCTTCGTTGGATCAGTTTTTATTTGTGGAATAGATTAAATGTTGAAAATTTCAGTAGAGTTATTTAGCAAGATTTACACCTGAATTTAATTCTCCTTAAGCTGTCATCGTTTCAGTTGTCTAACAGTATGTATGGTGATTAAACAAGGGTTTGTAAGGTAAATAATGACGCATATCAAGAGCCCAGTTTTGGCACATTATTTGTCCGAATAACATTTTTTGGAATTATAAAAGATTTTCGAAACTTTTGAATAGGAAAATTGTCTAATAGACACTTAAATTGAGCGCATATACTAAACACTTCTACGAGTAAACATTGGGAAGTATCGATCTAGTTCTAGCTTGATAGTTAACAAATTAAACAGTTTAATATTGAAAATGGGTTCTAAAGTAAAAATGAAATCAATTTATTACCATACTCTGGCTAATGATTAAGTGCTTGTTATTAGAGCTTCAGGTGAAACCATAGATGTAGGCCCTACTTTTCACTATTCGGCCTTACGAGAAAGACCTATAACTAATATAATAAAATATGCAAAAAACGATTTTGACAAGCCACAAAAATTATTTTATCTCAAGAACTGCATTAACAAATATTCCTTTTTTGGATTATAGTATCCTACAATATTTGTGGGAATTGTGCATCTTGTATCAAATATCATTCAAGATTAAATTGAGGCCTTCCTCAACAGGTATTTAAATACTCTTTAAAGTACTTTTAGACTAATGTAGTTTAAGAATTCAGTTTCAAACAAACTAAACGACGATGTTGATAAAATTTTATTTCTGTATAAGGATAATTTATTTAGATCCGTGGTCTAATTTAATTTAGTCACATTATAAGACTGCCAAAGATGACTTTCCACAACTTATATATAAATTTCGAATTTATCCTCGTTAGTTAGTTGGCTGTTGAGTTCTGATGTAAACTATGAGAGTGAGAAACGTGTCAGTACGTGTGACTGACGGTAGCTTTGCCATAAAGTGCGACGGATTAGGTACAACGAGATTGGTGTTTACATATTGCTTGCAAACTTGATTTAAAGAACAGTATTATATGATCCGACGGAAACTAAATATTGTGGTTAATTTAATTTATACTTAATTTTTTTAAATTGTAGCATCATTAATTATTACCGAAATATAAGTTGTGTAGATAACATTTTCGTTCTTCTTAACATTAATTACGCATTAAATCCTAATTCAATTATAACAGGAAGAATTATTTAATATTAATTAACTTCTAAAACGAAATCGCAAAGAGAAAATAAACTGTTTCCACTTGTCATGACATGAAACTTTAAATCTTTATTTCCTAAACGGCTGTATTTAAGGTTCATGCTTGAACAAAAGGTAAAGGAGATGGATTAAACGATATTTATTTAAAAAAGTGGTAATTTGTTCTAAAAGGCTAATAAAATGAATACTGCGGAACGCGGATCACAACGAGATTAACTCATTTGTGATAACCAACAAATAAAAACTAACCAGTTCGAAATTAATTGGTAAAAAATCAAATAGTATTTTAAGTTAAAATGCACTAACATCGCCGGGAACTTATAAAATTAGGCAGAAATAAAAAAGTAGCGAAAATTGAAAGTAGTATTTCAACAATCTCGTACTACCCAGTTGTTCAATGGATGCATACATGCTAAATGACTAACTTCTAACCTATTTGAACAACAAATGGGAAGCAGAATCATATTCAAATATTTCAACAGTGTGCCTCCTTTCCAAATTGACAATAAGACATAATAACCCATGAAACCGTAACGTTTTATCAGTAATGATTAGGCGAACTCACATCCAGTGCACAACATAAATTATGCTAGTGAATAATAAAAAAAGCAATTTTGATAAAGTCTAGTTTCCATGATAAAAATCCACGTCACCTTTTGATAGTGCAAATGATTTATTTGGAATCTTTGTGAAACACTTGTTTACCTAGCTGTCCTATTTTTAAGAGGACAATAGAAAGATAAAATAAACTTATAATCCTCAAGAAATTAACAAAATAATGTTAGAATGGAAGGATTAATAAAATAGACAATTTTTAAGTAGATCCCACGAAAGTGACCAACCATTGAATAAAGTTGACTTCCTTACTTCCATTACTAAGCTTACAAAATAAATTAACACACGTTATCACACGCGTGCTAGCAAGCAAACACACAAGAACGAATACACGCACGGATACCTGCACGTGCGTACGCACAGCACACACTTCTAAATTTTAGTCGGTGTGTTAAACAATGCATTTTAGAATGCATTGACTTGGCGTTTCGCAAAATTCGTCATCACCTCATCAGAATACGCGTCGCCCAGCGCTGAAGCGTTGTCGTAATTGTCGGAGAGCGGCTCATTTGACCTTGTCATTCTATTCAGCCAGTTGAGATGACCACCGGGATTGCTGATTTCGTAATCTTCATTGCTCAGATAGTCATTGGCGTTATTTCCGTCGTAATTGGACCGAGAAATTGTAACAAACTCTGCATTGTCATAACTATCATCATCAGTATTAGCAGTAGTATATTTATCATCATCATGCGCACATCTCAGCGTCTTTCTAGGCACATTGATGTTAGTGACATTGCGTGTCATATTGCAAGAAAATGACATGTTGCCATTGTTTTGTGGATCATCTTTGGATCAGAAAATGCAATGAACAAGATTAATTGAAAAAAAAACAATGCCATAAGATTAAACGAACATTGGTTGCGCGGGTGGTGATAACAACTATTATAATCAAGGTTGTGGTCTTGATATAAACACCTGACCCATTAATTACTTACATGCATGTCAGTGTAAACTAAGAATTGTGTATAGTGTAGAAAAGGCAATTCATCCAGTAGACCGGTTTCGTCCTTATTGGGAACTCACTGGATGAATTGCCTTTTCTACACTATACACAATTCTTAGTTTATACTGACATATGTAAGTAATTAATGGGTCAGGTGTTTATATCAAGACCGCAACCTTGATTATAACAATTGTTATCACCACCCGCGCAACCAATGTTCGTTTAATTATATAAATGTTCATTTCAATACCACTTCCCCCATGGTATGTGGTGTCTGTTCAGTAATGACAGATTGTGCATGGTTAGTTGGAACTTTGGGTCTAAATGGATGCCATATGAGCTCCACCTAAAGGAAAAATTGACTAACCAAGTTACATTAGTTAGTATATAACTGAAAATTGTGTGTAGTGTAGTGTGCGGCAGGATAGCTCAGTGGTTAGAGCACCAGATTCAGAAGCAGACGTGCCCAGGTTCGTATCCTGTCCGCGGCAAATTCTGGCCAGTACTTGATGAGTTCCCAATAAGGACGAAACCGGTCTACTGGATGAATTGCCTTTCTACACTATACAATTCTTAGTTTATACTGACATATGTAAGTAATTAATGGGTCAGGTGTTTATATCAAGACCGCAACCTTGATTATAATAAATGCCATAAGATGAATGATGAATTGAAATTCACAAGAACTGTGACTCAACCCTCTGATAAATAAATATTGTGGATTGGTGTGTGCTTTAGGACAAAAAACTGGATTTTTAATTGTTGTCAACGTCCTTATTATCAGTGATCGCCTAATTGTGCAACTTATATAAACGTAGTGAAAGTAGCGTACACGCTACGATCTAGACAACAAAGTAATAATGCAGCCAACATTCCAATCAAGTAAAATGTATGTGAGACACACAGCTATTTATAATATAGAATTCACACTGCGCGTTGATTATCGTTTCTCAGGTTTACCTCGTCCCCTAATAATGACCAAAGATGGTTCAAACGCGTCAGTTTGTGTAAAAAGGGTATTTAAACAGAATGGAATATTTGATTAGTGGTGAAGTCTTAGTTCGCAAACACGATTTGAATGAATATTTTCTGCAATAGATGCCTTTGAGACCGAGAACGCTCCAAATGTCCTATCTAGGGTTGACATAGGTACAACAGAAAGTCCTCGCAGAAGTGCAAAAATTAAAATGAAACAGTCAGCACAATGATGGAAGCAGACTTCGAGCCGCAGAAGTGAATATAAAATAATAAATATTTGCATTTTGTTTTAATAAATGTACGCGATTTATACGAGCAAACTCCTATAAATAATTGATTAAAAATATAGCATTTGTGTTGAATATGAAAATAGCTTCTGACAGATTGGAAAATTTAGTAAGAGAATTGTCTGCACAAATAAACACTTTGACTACGGAGTAAGCGATGATTAAGTCTCGGCGGGACGACGCACTTATAATAAATTCTGAGGGAATCCACGTAAACGACCCAACCAATATCGGTGAAGTCGACACTGTGATTCCATGTTTTTATTTATCTCAAGCCTACAAACCTGATGCATATAAGGAAAAAGAAGGAATAAACGCGGCAATTTGAGATTAGCCTAACCTTTGTTTACACATTATGACATCATGAGTTAATACAGTGAAAATATTCAAACCGATCTAAAATGTTAGGTATGTACAAAGACAATGAAGCATAATTGACTCGATACGATTTAAGTGGTAGCGTTTAAAAGGATGGCAGGTTTAGTGAGAAAAGATAGAAAAAATCATTTTAAGATTTACCTATTATGTGTGTATTTGTGTGTGTGTGTGCGTATGCGTGTGTGTGTGTGCGTTTAAAAGTGTTTGCATGTGTGATTCCACCACTTTATTAACTGGAGTAACAGGTGTTCGGAAATTGTTGTAATTCTCAATTTGGGTGAACTTTAGCATAAATTTATATCCATCAGGTTGGTATCATATACCGACTCGGAAACCATAGTGTTAGTATCCGGTACTCATCGATTTCAAAAAGGTATCAGTTACTAACACAATAGCCATAGTGTTAGTATCCTTTACAGACTCGGTATATATATTATATAGTGTGAGTTAGTATTGAAGTCGCATTGTCGTTGACTTTAGATTATGTTAGCTTCACTATTACAGGTTTACACATTCGTCTAGGAGATTGTACCGTCCTATTATTCCACATTCTTCTACCAAATATATAGTAGTTAAAGGGCGTAATACCGGCTCCTACTGATGAGTCGCCAGTAAGCACGAAACGAATTTGCATGAGTTTATTCTTTCCGTTCATGCTGCCTTTGTTTTATCTTTCTGGTCACAACTGAACTAATTTGTTACTAGGTTCGCAAAACCTAATACATACTTACCTTCATTAACTAAGTTTTCCAATAAATTAAATTCAAATGCGCCATACACTAAAATTCACTAAGCATCGGCTAAGGAGGAAGAAGTTCCAGTCATCGTTAAATTACTATCCTGACGCATAAACTAAGAGAGTTTATAAATAGAATGCCTGAAATCGCTTCTACATTTCCAATGCGTAAGAAAACGTTGTGCAAACAAGATAACTAAGAAAGAATTGATTTTTCTGGACGAGGCTGAAGCGAGTATTAGGCTAAGTTGCAAAAATGCTGGTTTCCATCATTTTAATGTTTGCAGATCATTGAGACGTCTAAGAAGTCGCAACTATGACTCAGCGTCTTAATGAATCAGAATTAATATAGAAAGCATGCATTTAAATTGAGAGGTTTTTTCGTAGCTTATATAGTGCTGTTCTGCTACTGAGAGTCGTCTACCACAGTCCACATTGTTAGGTACACAAAATAACAACGTCAAGTATTGGTTTACTTCTAGTGAAACGCTAGTTATCCATTTAGATTGTCCAAGGAAAGACGTTAGAATTTGTAATAGTTTCAATTCGTTTGCGCCAAAACTCAATAGGATATATCAAATAAAGCGACCTGGTAAAATTTTCTTATATATACATGTTGTCAGTACAAACTAGGTATTGCCTCAGTTAACAAAGAGAATTAGTCAAGTATTTTTTAGAATTTTCCGCGGATGGGACTCAAACTGGGACATATTTACTTCGGAGACAGGGATTCTATCCACTGGACTACCCTTGCCGCATACTACACGCAAGTTTAAATCATACAACAACTTATATTTTTAAATTAGTTCAGTTGTGACCAGAAGGATAAACCTAAACCAGCATGAACGGAAAGTAAAATCTCATGCACATTCGTTTCGTGCTTACTGGCGACTCATCAGTAGGAGCCGGTATTACGCCCTTTAACGACTATATATTTGGGTGAGGAATGTGGGATAATAGGAAGGTAAAATCTCCTAAATTAGGAGATTATAAGCTTCACTACTGCATGTTTACATTAATACATACATACATACATACATACATACATACATACATACATACATACATACATACATACATACATATTTACATACATACATACATACATACATACATACATACATACATACATACATACATACATACATACATACATACATACATACATACATACATACTTACATACATACATACATACTTACATACATACATACATACATACATACATACATACATACATACATACATACATACATACATACATACATACATACATACATACATACATACATACATATATACATACATACATACACATACATACATACATGCATACATACATACATACATACATACATACATACATGCATACAAACATACATTCCTACATACTTACATACATACATACATACATACATACATACATACATACATACATACATACATACATACATACATACATACATACATATATACATACATGCATACATACATACATACATACATACATACATACATACATACATACATACATACATACATACATACATACATACATACATACATACATAAATACGTACACACATACATACGCATGTGTATACATGAATATTTGTATACAAATGTGTGGTAGTTGGTTGATCCTCGTCGATTTTCATAAAATAACTGGTGGCTAGACTCGACAAGCCTAATACATAAATGAGTATAATGCAGTTTTACACTACCAATGTTTTATTAATTTTTTGCATGCTTAATTAAAAGATGTCCTGATTTCCACCTCATTTTGACAACTTATTTCGATCAAAGCCAGAGGACTGGGATTTAGAATGATAATTTTCGACAGTGTTGGTAGAATTATATACTTTTTGTTGCGGAGAATTAAAATATACATAATTGTGTATTAGGTGTTGCGCACGTAGTGACTAATTAATTAAAATACAACCAGAATGATGAACCGAAGATATAATCTCATGTGCAAATTTTCTTCGTGCTAACTGGCGACTCATCAGTAGGAGCCGGTATTACGCTTTTTATACTAATGAATAGTGGATATACGGTGCAATACCGGCTCCTACTGATGAGTCGCCAGTAAACACGAATGTGCAAATGAGATTATACTCTCCGCTTATGCAGTCTTTAGTTTATCCTTCTGGTCACAAATGAAACTTATTTGTTACTAGGTGTGCAACACCTGATACAAAATTGCTAAACCGTCAGTAAAAATTCCATTCCAGTAATCACAGATGGTGCAACTGTCCGGCATACCTTTTCACATTACATCACTACCAATCTCATACTAAGGTTTATCGGCAAAAAAGTGACCTCGCGGCTTTACACTAAATTGGTCTAATATGTTTCCTAATTATCAAAACTGTTCATAGTTCTGTTGCCGTTAGGACAAAATAGGCGCAGCCAATCGTCAAGCCGAAAGTTTCTATGGCTAGCAGCCGAAGAATGGGCAATAATTTAAAAAAATAAAAATGTCCACGCTATCGCCAGACTGCAGTAAATAGAACGAACCAAAATTGTCGTGTGTTTGTTGATCGGTGTGGCTCCATTTGCTTTTTCTGGCACCGGTCACTTTGCATGCCTTGAAATTGCGTCTAGAACCTCGGATCTCCAGCATAGATGAGCTGCCGGCAATCTCATTAAACTTATGCGCCAGATTCTGTCGGCGGCTCCACGACAAAAGTGGTGGCATGAGCAGCAGTTCATCGTCTAGTGTAGAGGATTTATGAGCGATATTATCCGACACCTGAAAATCATACATCAAAGGTGGGGAGCGATCCTGCGATGGAAAAAATGGTTACAATCGTAAACACATGTAGATTAAGGCGTGCCAGTTTGAGTGGAAGAGCATTCGAAAAAGAATCCTGAGTATAGGATAAAAATCGTTGTAAATAGACGGATAAAAAATACCAAATACAGATGTTACGAAATATACAAAATTAAAATGTCATAGACGAAAACATTACACTACTGAGTATCTACGATATAGTGCGTTAATAGCCACAGCAAACAACAGTCAAGCAGACCAAGTAAATAATCCGAAATATAATTATCATCCGGCAGAACTTGACAATTCTCTTCTTTACATGAAGGTTGTAGCCATTTCGAATTGTGCTAATAAACTAAAAGCAGGCTAAATTGACAGCAATTAAAGCTATCCAAAAATTATCTGCATGCGTGCAATTATATGTACGCGGCCATTTTGGCAAGTACTTCATAGGTCTGTAAGGTGAACTGCTTCAATCTAGTTGACTCCATCCAGGTCTATGCTATACTCCATCAACTCAATCTCCATGACAAAGGACTCCATTGGTCGACGTCTGCCTCTGGTCCGTCATCATTTTCGATTTCACACTTGAACTCATCTGTCCGGACCCAACCTACCCCGCTTGGATGCTCTGACACTTCATGGACTATCTCCAATTGATCTTTTCTAGTCAAATGGAACTTCGTTTTTATTTTTTTCATCAGATTGACCTATCTTGATGTTAATGATAACGTTTCCCTTCATCAACCCCTCCACCAGCTATTAAATACTTTGCTAGTCACAATTCCATTCACCTCCACATATCCTACCCTTGATTTGTTATTTCAATGGTCGGGCCAGTTGGCTTTGATGCCAAATAAATGTATTATTATTATTATTACTACATTAGACAATGCTCATTATATACTGATTATATATATATATATATATATATATATATATATATATATATATATATAAATACATACGTGAAGAGATCAATCGAAAAATAATTATGAAAAACTTGAGTCGCGATGAAAAGAGAACACATACATGCATGAGAGAAAAAACCGAACATTCCCGTTGAGGACCAAATTACATAGAAACATACGGTCAATCAGAAAATCCATGCACACAACTGTATCGAATATAAGATGCACAATTTTTCAGAAAATACTCCTTGAACAGCGTTGCGAAACGCATAAACGCATTATATATATATATATATATATATATATATATATATATATATATATATATATATATGTAACATTATTAAATGGAATAAAATTTATTAATAAATCTTATTTATACCAGTATCTACAGCTATTATTCTGGATTCGTTAGTATATTCGTTCATCCAAACCCAACTGTACATTTGTTGTAACCAATCCCCTTTTCGTTACGTCAGTCCTTGTTTTGCGCAATTTAGACCACTCCTTTTGCGTAACGTCATGTGGTGTGTCATCGCTTTCACTGTAATTGCGTCCGTAATTGATGGGAGTGTCGTACTTTGCGAACAGTAGGCTATTTTTGAAGGCTTGTCAGTTAGGTCTTTGCTCCAGTCCAATTTAATTTCTTTTTGAATTATTTTCTGCACGTTTAAGCTGGGCTTCAGCTTATTAATCGCAACAGCTTCAAAAGCCAGAAGCATTTTTTTATATTTTTGCCTTGTACAAAACTGAAAAATTGTTACTACTAACCGCATTACCTGTGAGTAGTACATGCTCGCAAATTGCTGGTTTGTGTACAGGAGCTGCACCCAACTTTAATAGTTTCGAGCCTCTTTTTTGATCTGCCGATGTACTGAGCGTTGCAGGTACATTTAAATTTGTATACAGACAGAGGTGTTGACTTAAACAAAGACATAACTGACAGGCCTTCAGAAATAGCCTGCAGTTCACAAAATAACGTGACATCCATTAATTACGGACGCAATTACAATGAAAGCAATGGAACACCAAATGGCGTTACGCAAAAGTAGTGGTCTAAATTGCGCAAAGGGAGTGGTCTAAATTGCACAAAACAAAGACTGACATAACGAAGATGGGATTAGCTACGACAAATGTACAGTTAGGATGGATGAACAAATATACTAACGAATCCAGAACAATGGCTGCAGAGACTGGTAGAATAAGATTTATTAATAAATACTACCCATTTAATAATGGTTGTTTTATATTTTAAATAATAGTGAAACTGGTAACGATA
This sequence comes from Eudiplozoon nipponicum, assembly GCA_029291075.1. NCBI lineage: Eukaryota > Metazoa > Platyhelminthes > Monogenea > Mazocraeidea > Diplozoidae > Eudiplozoon > Eudiplozoon nipponicum. Next base: position 359,813 of record JAQBSW010000007.1, read on the forward strand.
TATATATATATATATATATATATATATATATATAAAATCAAATAAGCCCAGAGTGTATATAAATTAAGATTGTAAAGTGAAGTTTAGTATTCTCGAAATGAATGGTCAATGTCCACTTTGTTATTAATGTGTTTTTCTTCTATTATTATATATATATATATATATATATATATATATATATATATATATATATATATACATATATAGCCAGTATAAACTCAATACTGTATCGGGTAGCTTAAGCAATTTATCCAGTAGACTGGCTTCCTCATTATTAGGAATTCTACAACTACTGTCCATAATTTTGCACTGATTGGATACGAATCTGGGTTTATATGAATCGGAGTCAGGGATTCTAGCACTTCGCCACTAGGGACGCATTCTACACGCAATTTGAAGTCATATACCAAATTCTATTTTCTGGCTAGCCATTCCTTCAAGTGAAATCCATTTGTGCTCTCTTCAGACCTGAAGTTCTAACTAACCAGTAGGTAGTCAGAAACTACGAAGAAAATGTGTTCATGCTCGTATCCCATCCGCGGTAAATTCTGGGTATTACTTGAAAAGCTATCAATAAGAATGAAACCGGAAATTTTTATGAATTGCTTTTGCTACTTGATGCAATATTGAGTTTATACTGACAACATACATGTAATAAAAAGTCTTGCCATTAGACTTCAAATATATATATATATATATATATGTGTGTGTGTGTGTGTATATATATTCTTTAAAATGAACATTGCCCTTGAATATTACACATTATATATGTTTCATGCAGATGTTAGTTGACATTTACAATAGTAATACAATATTCTTCAAATAAGAGAAATATTTGTTCCTAGATATTAATATTTTAAAGCGCATAATATTTTACAAAACCACATTTGATCCATATTTTGACCAGGTTTACTGTATAAATAGAAGACTATAATTAATTTTGTGTAAATAGGAAAAGCCTTATGATAATGCCAATGCGTCAACAAATTGTTTTTGTTCGTACAGGTCTTAGCAACGTCAATGTATTACGATAGCCTCCAAATATGTTAACATGCAGAAACACGACTGGCCTTAATTGAGATTAAAAAGCGGTATGTCTAGTCAAAGACGTGTGTGCAACAACATTATTTTGCACACAACACTCTGGTATGTACTCAGATTTGCATAAATTCAATCGTTTATTGCATTATATAAATGTGCATTTCAATACCACTTTCCCATATAGCCTAGTGGTTCTTCTACAATGAAAGATTAGGGATGGTTAGATAAAAATTCAGGGCTACAGTGACGAAATATAGGATTTACCTAAAGGAAAAGCTAACCAAGAAACACTAGTGAGTATATAACTGAAAAGAGTTTGTAGTGTGCGGCAGGGTGGCTCAGCGCTTAAAGCAAAAAATTCGGAAGCAGATGTGCCCAGGTTCGAGCTCAGTCCGCGGCAATTTCTGGGCAGTACATGATGAGTTCCAATAAGGACGAAACCGGTCTACTAGATGAATTGTCTTTTCACACTATAAAGTGCTTAGCTTAAACAGACAAATACATGTATATAATGGGGCAGGTTTTAATATTAAGATCGAAACCTTGATTAAAGTAATTATATTGCACCTGCTTAAGTGTGATTGCCAACAGGTAAAACTTAAATTGTATATACTCTCGGCTTTGCGACGTGTAAAACTTCTGTTGAAACGTTTGTAAATCAGAAAATTCCGAAATATCATCGTAAACACGAAAATAAAGAAAGTTCGATGTGGACAAGCGTTAAAATGCAACTACAACTTACAACGCTGTCACGTGTAGCTGTTGGAGTAGTAGGCGTCCTACCATTTGTATTTGATCTAGGCGTTGATAATTTGATTCCCGAAGAGGATGCGTCAACTGTTGATCCATTCGTGACCGCTCCACGCGTGCTGTTACAAAATGAGCTCTCAGCAAAACTGTCCTTGTGGGAGGACGACAAATTGTTTTCCAATGCGAAATAGAACGAGCTTCCTGTTTCAGCATGTCTCACGCGATCATCCTTTGAATCTTTAAAATATAAATGTTTCTAATTAAGAATAATTCAATGGCGCTCACACGTTTTCTGTGTTTTGTTATATACATTTCATTATCGAAAAATTATTTATAAAATTAACACTCCGAACCAGGTAATTTTCCCGATATATTTAAGAGCTAGAAATGTAGAGAAGCTGCGTATTGTGGAAGCCGTCACTTGGGACATTATTTAAAGCAGGTAAATTATTTCAATTAGATGTTTACCTGAATTGAATATATTATAATGGATTTTCCATGTATATATGCCACTTGTGGTATTTTACGCTTCCCTATTTTCGTAAATTTAGGCTTTTAGCCAAATTTAATTCAATTTGCTTCTCTCAATATATTATATAACGTATCCGATATTGCGGCTGATTTTAGATCAGACGAAAAGAAAACCGAAGTTTGAACTTTTTTTGTAAACCTACTTCAGAAGAAAATTAAGCTCGAATGCCCAAAGTATTGTTCTGTTTACGTTACTTATACACGGGAACGGCGGAACTCAAACCAATTAAATATCTGTCATAAAAGGTATACCCTAACACGCAATGAAATAATTAAGGCGTTACTCAACGTGTGCACATAATTTAATGTTCTGACGATACATCATAGATAAAATATACGGAGCATCTAATTTATAATCGCAATATTACTTCCTTTAAATGGCACCAGAAGAAATTATGTGGGTAAATCTCATACATAATTTCTTGCTCGGCAATTGTCATGTGTACTAATGTTAATTAAGAAAACTTTGCATATTGTAGGAAAACTTTCTTGTAAAAACAAGTTCATAAAACAAACTAAACGAAAGGTCATAATTTTAACAAGATCTCAAATCAACTGAAATATATGGTTCTTCCTATAGAAAATTTAAAAAAGCAAAGGAGATTCTGTTTGAATATACGCATACATCCTTAAACAACAGCCATACAGAGAAACACAGAACCAGATGAAAACATGCGAACACACACACATAAAATTCACCAGGTTAACGAGGCTTATATTTAATTCTATTCAAGTATGTATTAGGTGTTGCGAACCTAGTAAAAATTAGTTCAGTTGTGACCAGAAGGATAAACCAAAGACAGCATGAACAGAAAGTATAATCTCATGCACATTCGTTTCGTGCTTACTGGCGACTCACCAGTAGGAGTCGGTATTACGCCCTTTAACCACTACATATTTGAGTGAGGAATGTGGGATAATAGGACGATACACATTCCTCACCCAAATATATAGTGGTTAAAAAGCGTAATACCAGCTCCTACTGATGAGTCGCCAGTAAGCACGAAACGAATGTGCATGAGGTTATACTTTCCGTTCATGCTGTCTTTGGTTTATCCTTCTGGTCACAACTGAACTAATTTGTTACTAGGTTCGCAACACCTAATGCAAACTTGCATATATATTAGTTCTCCGCAACAAACAGTATTCAACTGTTATATATAGAAGAGGAGCAGGTCGTACGCACACATACTTCAGAGCTCGCTGTACTCTACAATAGAATTGACTCTTGGTTTCTATATAGTATATATACAAACTCCAACTAGAAGAATCACTAAGCAACTTCCCACGGCCACATAATGACTTTTGATGAAAATATTGTACTTAAAATTAGAACTGTGCATGTTGTGCATAAAAGGAAATTTGTCTTTTAGACCCCTAGCGGAACATTGGCAAAGAGTAACGTTAAATCGAGTGAGACAGTTTGTATGTCAGCAATGGTCTTATCTTGCGATTTATTTACCAATTCAAAATATTCTTTGATGTTGTGTTCGTTTCAATTAAGCAATAATTGATTGCGCGGGTGGTGGTAACAATTCTTTAAATCAAGTTTGCGAGCTTCAAGTAAACACCAATCCCATTGTGTTTAACCAGTAGTCGAACACCATAACAAAACTACCGTCAGTAGCAATGCACTGACGCGTTTCGACCTTCCATGACCATCATCAGAGTACGACGGCAAACTAAGTACCATGGATGAAACCGCACTGCATATATATGTAAAGCGTTTATTGCGCTTCACAATGGTGAAAGAAGTTTGCAAAAAAACTTCGGTTAATTGTATTAACATGATTAACTGCATTGGTGAAACTCTAAAATTTGTTATATCTTCATGAGTTTTCGGTAAAATGTACAACCTGGCTGGAACAGTTCCGCTCTGTTTGTGCATCCAGATTTCATGGAGACGATGTGCCAATTTCCTAGGCATGCTTTTCCATTCCTTCAGGAATCGCGTTTATTTTGATTCTCCATGAGCTGCATCGTCTTTCTGTTTCACGGCATTCCTAATTTTCGACTGGCCAGAGATTATATCTAACATTACAGCGCTTTAATTAGCATTTTTTTAAAGTATGACGCCTGAACCTATGTCTACTATCGCTAATCTTATGGACTTATTGAATTTAAGTTCTTTAAAACCTTCTATGTGCTTTTGGTGATCAACAGATTTACTTTAAATCTACGTCTATATTTATCTACAGAATTAACTATTCCCATTTTATATCTAGAACGTTAAACTCATCTAGAGGAAGCCATTTTGTTAATTCCTGTTAATAATTATCGACAAAGGTTGGAATATTGGTGATATCTTGTTAAGAAATATTTTTTGCTGAAGAAATACTTTCTTCCAAGAAAAAATGATACTTTCTGGTGGTTTAGCAAAGTTTAAAAATAAACTGAACAGGATGGTTGGGGAACTTTGAATGATTCGGAAATTTGCCTTAACCACCTAATAAGTGTTTGTATACTTTATTTCTTGTTCCGTTTGTTAGAATTTTCGGTCTAGCCATCAAGGTTAACTGAAACGGAGTTTCCGCAGTTTACAGCCGAGTGAAAGGGTTCTTCGGTAATCAGCTAAGTTTGTTTCCTCGATTTCTATAGCGTTTATTATAGATTATCCCCTGACTATCCCCTCTTCATTACTTAAAAAAGAAACGCTTTGGAACCTCTTCTGACTGTGAGCAAACCTTTACCGGTCAGAGTTATTGGAGGGGAAACAATGTCAGAGGATGAATACAGATATACAACAATTTATAGCTAAAGAAGAGCGTTATTGTCATCGGCACAAGTACACAGATAAAGCAATAGCAGTTTATTATCACAATCAAAGTCATATATACAAGATGCGGCACTAAATGTACACTCGCGTAAGCTGCAAAAAAATTTAGAGAACATTTGTGGCAGCAATCGAGATGCAAAACAGACACGTTCAAGTAAAATGGCTGAACTACTTATGAAGGATCAAAGTTGCAGAAAAATACGCGTAGTCGGAAAACAAATAAAATCCACTGCATCGGACACGAGATGCACCAGACCACAGGAAATACTCGAATGAATCGCCACAAGCAGTGTCAGCATACAGGCTAGGGTTTCTGTTGGTTTGTTCATTGAAGATATTTCGGAGGCAGCCTCTTGCATCCTATCTCAGTCAAAAATTTATAAACAAACTAAGGAAACACGAGCAATATTTCGTCTAGTCATATCATTTATACTACTGATTGACCTTTCAATTTTAGTGTATCTACGGTTTCCTTTCGTGGGAAGTCGATATGCACTAGCAGTTTCGCAAAGATCCGATTGATCTCCATCTCCTGGTACGCATCGAGTTCGTCTTTGTGATGGCTGGCTTCTGATTAGTCTACTTAATCCGAAACCTTCTGCATCATTCCTACCTCGTTTCCAGTGTGTGGTATGAATGATGTTAAAGTCTTCGGAAAAAAGGGACGAATCAACAATCAGCCACCACAAAAACGAACTCCATGCGTACTCGGAAATGAGGATCAATCGGATCTTTGCAAAACTGATGGTGCAAGTCGACTTCCCATGAAAGCAAACCATGGATGCTCTAAATGTGACGCTCGCACTGCGCAATCATTCAAGAAATGTCTGACCTTTCACTTGATAGGTGCGTGTCACGTGTGTGTATTTCTATAACTGAAATACACAACCGACTAGGTGAAACTAGATTGACTGAATATTAATTTATCATTTGCATGCGTTATGCTATTCGTTATATACTTGCTGTCTGAAAGGACGTAATTGAGATCGCGTTCACATTTTGGGGCACGGAGTCCAGTAGATCAGGCACACATTTCGTGTCTCATGATAAGGTAAGTAATTAAAAATTGAAAATGCAGAAAATGAGGTGATTTCGCAGAATATACCGAGCATACACATCTATTAGAACAAAATTGTTTCTCTTCTCGGTTCCAGAATTGAATATTATATATATATATATATATATATATATATATATATATATATATGTGTTACAACATAAAGCTGGCAGACAAAGATACTACTTTGAGTGCTACTTCGGGCATCGCTGGAAAGTGTCTACCATGTAAGCCATTCTACTACGGAGCTGTGAGGATCTATATCGTTCCAGGAACTGTTGATGAAGCAAAGCCTAGATAGCCGAATGTTCTCAATTTGCTTCTGGCCGTGTACTGCAAACAGAAACGATGCGAAGCTCCTACAGAGGCCGTCTAGTTTCACATAGAAAATAAATAAAAAAATGAAGAAACTGTGATTACTAAAAATAGGCAAAACGTGGTCGATAGATGGATCGAAAACCGACGCAAAGTGTCTTTATGAAAGCACAATATCTGCCGAGATTCTAATATGCGTTCGATTGTTTATATATATATATATATATATATATATATATATATATATATATATATATATATATATATCTAATTAGGAAGAAAAACACATAAATAACAAAGTGGCCTATTATGTCAATGATCAACGCTCCACAACATAAACCAGCCAAGTTTCTCTGCAAAATACTTCAACCAATACGAAGCATCATAAACACAAACACTATCAAGGACTCCTTCGAGCTAGCAAATGAACTGAAGGGGAAGTACATTCTACAGAATAAAATGGTCTCGCTTGACGTCGCATCCTTATTTACAGACATACCACTGGATAAGGCAACGGAGATCTTGTGTGACCTCATCAAAAATGAGTTTTTTGATTTCCCCATAGACATCAATGACATCAAAGACCTCATATTAGCATGTAAAGAAATTGCAATTTACATTTGAAGGAATATACTACTGTCAGATCAATGGTGTAGATATGAAAAGCTGCATTGCACCTCTTCTGGGGATGTATACATGTATCATCTTGAAAAAACGAGCCTAAAATGTATAATTGACCAGTGCGCACTCTACAAAAGGTATGTAGATGATATATTGTTTTTCATCTCAGAAGCAGCAGACCCTTCCGAAAATAGAGCCGATCCAGACATCAAATTCACTCTCGAGGTAGAGAAATACAATAGTTTTCCCTTCCTTGAGATCAAACACGCTCGAGAAGCAAACGGAGATTTGACACTGGCCATACATAGAAAATCCACTTTCACCGGGAAATACACTCACTACAACAGTAGTGTGCCAAAATCCCACAAAAGAAACTTAGTAAACAACCTAGCAAACAGAATCAGGAAGATCTGCTCTGAACACAAGATTGAGGAAGAACTGGGCTACCTCAGGAAAATTTTGCTAATGAACAACTACCCAGAGCGTTTCATTGATGTCAACATCAGACCACGACAGATTCGCACTAGAGAGGATACCGTCAAGCAGGTTTTCTTAAACTTACCATTTGGAGGCGACGTACCAACCTCAATAATTGCACGGCGGCTGAATAGAATAACTAAAGAGAATTTTCCCAGTGTTAAAGTTAACATCACATTTAGTACACAGAGAATCATGAGGTTGGATGCCAAAGATCAATTGCCAATTCCGTCCAAATCATTCATAGTCTACAAATTCTCATGTATGTGCTGTAGCACATATATCGGACGTACGAAGAAGCAATTGATAAACAGAATCCAGCAACATTTACTGCAGAAATTGATTAACAAAGGCTTAGTACCATCAGGAAAATCAGCTATTTCCGATCATATATTGGAAACGGGGCACCCAGTCAATTTGACAAATTTCTCAATTCTACATAATGCAAAATCAGAAAAATTATTATTTATTTATATAAAACAACAAGTACCTGACCTAAATATTCAAAAGTTTCACCAACATGATATTCTAATCGACTGGCCACGAATATCAAAGTTCAACAACAATTTACTAGTATCCAGGCGAGACCGAACAGGCCCTAGACTAGACTCAACATACATTCAATTGGATTGGCAACACACTTAAGAGGAGAAAACAGTTGCACATACGGTAACAGAGATTTGCAAAAAATATGAGCGTTCAACACTGAAATCTGCACTAGCCCTGTAACCACGTGAAAAACACAAATTTGCGCATCAAGGTGAAACGATCAACTACACTCGGAAAAATATCACACGTACACGTAACCGCGAACATTTCGCACAGATGGTTAATTCTCAAGCCATTAATACAATAACGACTAGATCTAAGCCATCACTCTGCAGAATATATATAAATGAAAGATTGTAGAGCGATGTTTAGTAATCTCGAAATAAATGGATTTTATCCACTTTGTTATTAATGTTTTTTCTTCCTAATTAGAAACATACTGTGTAATATTTGAAGGCAATGGATATAATAAAGATATATATATATATATATATATATATATATATATGTATATATAAAAGTAAAATAATCTACAATATAATAAAATATTACTATTAACCATTGGCCGCTTTTGCTGAATCAATTTGAGATGTGTTTGATTCGAATGATTCCAATATTGTTGGGCCGGTTGATCCAGGAATGATTCTGCCTAGGCAGTCCGATTCAACTCCACTGTCACTGTACAATTGAATTTTTCCGGATGCTGCATTATCTCGCTGGGTATGGTACTGGTTACTAAGAATACGATTATCCTGACACCCGAGTCGGCGATCAAATAATTCCCGGGTGTCCCAATTTGCAGAGCACTTAGTTTCAAATGTTGGTTTACCGAAGATCTGCTCAAATGAACAAAATAAAGAATTCGTTATCATCTTTTCGTTTTTACATTAACGACATCACTTCACGTTGAACTACGTGCGTGTTTGCCTCAAGAATTTCCAAATTAGTTATTAAAGTGATCTTAAACTTTGACTCCAATACAAATGATAAGTTGGCTAAAATATACTGCACTGTGCACAACGATGCTTGTCAAGTTAATGCGTGACATTACAATGAATCAATTCCTGTTTACGCGTAAAGATAAATCCTGGTTCATTTTGAGTTCGATGAAGTATCTATTCGCACTTTGTCAAGAACAGATGATCCTCTGATAGGTTAGGTGAGCTGTAATCGTATACCGATTTGCAATCGCTGTACAATACTAAGATAAATTAGATACCTTTGTATAATGAAACGATCATTTCTTGCACGGGTGGTAATAACAACAACATTAATCAAGGTTGCGATCTTGATATAAATACCTAACGCATTTTGTACACACATTTTTCGATATAGGCTAAAGCTTGTATTATGTAATGAATCTCCTCTTCTATAATATGCGATGCTTCGTTTATACTGACAAATGTATGCATATAATGGGTCAGGTGTTTATATAAACATGGAGGCATTTATTTGGAATAAAATCCGAGGTTTACATAATGAATGTCACAGCATTCTACTTAGGGAAGCATTTTCTATTGGCAGAAAATGACGCTTGAAGAATAAGAAGAAATAATCAACTCGAGTAAGAGACAGTCTCTGAATCACAAAATATATAATATTTTTTGTGGTTTATTTTTATTAATTTTATTTTTATTATTTAATATTCCTAATGTTGTTATTTATTAAGTGCAACAGACGGTGTGGCCCGCTCGTGGATTTCTATCATTTTGAACTGGAAATCAGTTAATTTAACTTTTCTAAATTTCTGTAGAATTCCGTCTATTTGGAATTTATATTTTTTTCCATTTATTTTAAGTTCATTTAGAATTGTAAATTTATTTTGAACCTGAATTTTTCTAAATTTTCTTTTGCACGGATAGTTTGACGCTTAAAAATCTCTTAGAATTTCTATCAACTTCCATCGAGATGAATAAGATGCTGTTGTCACCATCTAACACCCAAACTAAAACTCATAAGCCACTATCTAGTTACGCTAGACTTCAACAACGAGTGGCTGATATCACGGGTTTCCATTGGACTCCATCTGGGAACCTATCGTTTAACACTCTGCAGCCACACCGATAATTTT
>JAQBSW010000007.1:375000-387500 GCA_029291075.1 Eudiplozoon nipponicum
CAAAAAGCTAATGTCGTGACTACATAGAAATTGAGCAGCCGAAATTTCCAGTCAAGTTCAATGTATGCAAGACTGCAAGAGGTGAGAGCCGCATATCTAATTTTGCTTTCCATATATGCACAATGCGGTTTGATCCTCGCTAATCAGTTTGCTGTCATACTCTGACGATGATCATGGAAGATCGAAATGTGTTAGTGCGTGATACTGGCAGTACTTTTTCTATGTTCGATGACTGGATTTGCTGGAATAAAAATTGTCCAGATTTGGCATAAATTCTCAATTTCGGTTACATTTAGCCTATCTCAAAAATCATTGTGTCGGAACCGTTTACGGACTCTGTATCTCGAATATCATCGTGTGAGTACCTTGTGTAGGCTTCGTACCTTGAAAACCATCATTTTCATACTATTTACCGGCTCGATATATATAATATATAGTGAGCTAGCTTTAAAGTCGTATTGCCTAGATCTAGATATGAAGTTTGCTCCACTACTGTAGGTTTACAAATTTGTATAGAAGATTGCAATGACCAGTTTGCCAACATTCCTCATCCAAATATAATGAGTATAAGGCGCAGTAACGCCTTCTACCAACGATCTACCAGGTAGCATGAAATGTGCATGTGAGATTATACCTTTAGTTCATGCAGATTTTGGCATATCATCCTAGTCCTATTTCTAATAATTTGTCACTAAGTGCGCAACACCGTATATATAGATGCATATATATATTAGTTCTCTGAAACAAACATTATCTAACTGTTATATATTTAATTGAATAATGTCATGATTACTGCGAAAAGTGAAAACTAATATCGAACAAAACCAGAATGTATGGAATTGCCGGAGAAATAGGTGTTCGGAAGTAGTCAAAATTTTCAATTTCGGTGAAATTTATCCTATCTTGAAATGAATCGTGTTGGTAATATTTACAGGATGGGCATTTTGAAAACCATTTACAGGTTCATTACATTATATATATATATATATATATATATATATATATATATATATATATATATTCTTTATATTTATTCATACTAGTTCTATTATATTTATATCATATATATATATATAGTGAGTTGCCGGTGAATTCGAAATGTCTAAGACTTGTTATAAAGTTTACTTCGTTAGTGCTGTAGTATAAATTCGTATAGGTGCTTTTACCCACTAAAAGTTCCACATTTCAAATATGTATTAGGTGTTGCGAACCTAGTAACAAATTAGTTAAATTATGACCAGAAGGATGAACCAAGGACAGCATGAACGGAAATTATAATCTCATGCACATTCGAATTTTCGAGACTTTATTTGAAGTTAGCTTCACAACTATAGGTTTTCACATTCGTCTAGGAGAATGTACCGTCCTATTATCCCACATTCCTCACCAAAATATATTGTGTTTAAAGGGCGCAATACCATCTCATACTGATGAGACGCCAGTAAGCACGAAACGAATGTGCATGAGATTATACTTTCTGTTCATGCTGTCTTTGATTTATCCTTCTGGTCACAACTGAACTAATTTGTTACTAGGTTCGTAACACCTAATACATACTTGCATATATATTAGCTCTTCGCAACAAACAGTATTTAACAATTCCACATTTCGTTACCAAATATACAATAGGTATAGGTCCAAGTACCGCCTGTTATTGATATATATATTCTTATAATTAGGAAAACACAAATAACAAGGTGGATAAAGGCCATTTATTTCGTGAATACTAATCATCTCTTATACAATCATACATATTTATACATTTAGGGTTTTCAATTGATTATGCTAGTGGTAACAAATCTGACTCGTTTTTACTGCTGTTTCTTGTTTTGACTAGTTGGTGAGTGTGTATGCGTTTGTGTTTGTGTGTATGCGTGTTTGCATGTAAAGGTCATTCTCGCAGTATTGCGAAGTGATGTCTGAGATCTGGTCATTATTGTTTTGATAGCTTGAGAATTAACCATTTGTGCGCATTGTTCACTGTTACATATACAAGTGCTATTTTTCCCAGTATAGTTGATCGTTTCACCTCGTTGCGCAAAGGTCGTTTCACGTGGTAACAACGCCAGTGTTGATTGCAGTGTTAAACGCTACACATTGTTTGGAGACTTCTGTCATCGTATGCGCCTCTGTAATTTCCACTTCAGTTTGTTGCCAATCCGATTGTACGTATGTATATATATATATATATATATATATATATATATATATATATATATATATATATATATATATATATTAAAAGTGTTATTGTATCACTGCCCATGTAACCAATTATCGTTTAATTCTCTAATTGTTTATTTCAATACCACTTCCCCAGGTATCGTTGAGTCTATTCTATAATAACACATTGGGGGTCGTTTGTTGGAACTTTGTGTCTAAAGGGATGCCGTGTAGGCTCAACCCAAACGAAAGGCTAACCAGAAAGCATTAGTTAGAGCGTAACTGAAAATTATGTGTAGTATGCGGTAGGGTGGCTCAGTGGTTAAAAAAACAGATTCCGAAGCAGACGTGTCCGCGGAAAAAACCGGACAGTGCAAAAAGAATTCCAAATAATTACGAAACTGGTCTACTGGATGGATTGACTTTTCTAGACTATACAATGTCTAGTTTATACTGAAAAATGTATGTATATAAAGGGACAGTTGTTTATATAAAGATCACTACTTCGATTTAAATAAATAATATAACCGCGCGCAACCAATTTCAATTTAATTAATTTAGCAAAAGTTTCATTACCTTGTTTCGAATCGCCTTCAGTACCGCCCACCCGTACTCTGGACAACCACGATGCCATTTCGTTCTGGTTGGCCTGGCCTTTATCATGCACAAAATTGGAAGTGGTAAAGTTGGTATGCATTACATCGTCGAAATCCTGATTAAAGTCTTCTGTTTCACACGCAAAACCGTGGGTGCCACCCAGCGCCGTGATTGGCTCAAACTCACTTGTAGACAAAGCTCCACCAAGTCCACCGCCTAGCGTAAATTTATCCCAAATTGTGTTGTTCGCCGCCTCGTCCTGTTTTTCCGGTTGGGTTCTGGTGAGGCTCGTCACTAAATCGGTTACACTGCGACAGTCGTCTGCAGTGTAGAAAACAAAAAAAAATCAGGGAACGAAGAAAGACAACTGTTGCTAGAAATGAGACTACATAATTTATACAGAAACAACATGCAAGGCTCCAATAGAAAAATGTACACACAAAAATAAATGCACGGAAAAAATATAAATACTTATTCCTCAGTCTGGTGTAGAGAGGTCAAATTGAAAACAAGTCAGTCTCGTTTAGGATGCGGAAAAAGACAGAAACCTCTTCATAAATTCTATGGAGTTGAACTACCTGCATCAATAATTACTCTAAGAATAAATCGAGTTCAATAAACAACCTTTTAAATGTCATAACAAACATTTTATTGAAAAAACCAAGAACTATATGCATGGCCGCACAATATGCATTTCCAAATTCCTCCAAATCACTTCTTATTTCGAAATTACGAATTGTGGAATCCCACCTCGTTAAAAATTAATTGGTCTCATTGGCAACTAGCAGACTGGAGGATCGCAGAAATGAGTCGCCAACACAAGGAGACAATATAGTAAATGGAAATTGATCTAGAAATTTCATTAGGAAAGTAAAAAGTGACTAAATATCCAAATGTAAAAAAATGACCACATCTTACTTATATATTATTACATTACAAAAAGAAATCAAAATATTCACTAAATTTGAATCCAAAATAATATATATACACACACACAAACACACACAAACACACACACACACACACACACACACACACATATATATATATATGAGATATATATGGAGACATGAGAGCATAGAGCAGAGAGAGAGAGAGAGAGAGAGAATTGTTTTCCGGTAGGTATATATATATTCTCATTATAAACAAAACCAATGCATAATGCAACAAAGGCAATTCATTAGGTAGATAGGTTTCGTCCTTATTAGGAACTCGTTAAGTACTTGCTAGAATCTTCCATGACCAGGTCTAAAACCAGTAATCATTTGATGCAATGTCTTGAACACCTCTACTGCGAAGATGAAATAAATTTTGTCACATACAAGGAATGTTTTGGTTTCATTTTATCCGGAAGTGTCTTCCAATGATCATATTTATGTAATTACTAAAGATGTATTAGAAAATTAAAATAGAGGAAAGCGCGAAATAATGCAATTTCCAATACTTTTTGTTGTCCAGTTAAAACAATGCTCAAAAATTAGGTGTTGCGAACCTAGTAACAAATTAGTTCAGTTGTGACCAGAAGGATAAACCAAAGGCAGCATGAACGGAAAGTATAATCACATGCACATTCGTTTCGTGCTTACTGGCGACTCATCAGTAGGAGCCGGTATTACGCCCTTTAACCACTATATATTTGGTAGAAGAATGTGGAATAATAGGTCGGTACAATCTCCTAGACGAATGTGTAAACCTGTAATAGTGAAGCTAACATAATCTAAAGTCAACGACAATACGACTTCAATGCTAACTCACACTATATAATATATATACCGAGTCTGTAAAGGATACTAACACTATGGCTATTGTGTCAGTAACCGTTAGCAACATTATAGTACCGTAAAGGAACATAGAACTAACATGATTGATGTCAATGTATGCTATAGTTCACCGAACTTGAAAAGTACAAATATTTCTGAACACCTGTTACTCCAGTAAATCTATACACCCTGGCCTTGATCGATATCAGTTATCACATTTCGCGGTAACCCACATTCTTCATCCAAATGTATAGTGGTTAAAGGGCGTAATACCGGCTCCTACTGATGAGTCGCCAGTAAGCACGAGACGAATGTGCACATGAGATTATACTTTCCGTTCATGCTGCCTTTGGTTTATCCTTCTGGTCACAACTGAACTAATTTGTTACTAGGTTCGCAACACCTAATACATACTTGCATATATATTAGTTCTTCGTAACAAAGAGTTTTTAAATGCTCAAAAATATTTTTCTCCTTACATAAATTAGGCTTCTATTTGTCTATTCGCAGTGCTTCATAAATTGCTAACTCAATTTTGTTTTTTTTATTTTCTATTAATCATGAAGCCATAACTGAAGAACATTAGTGCAAGGTTTCAATGTGTTGCATAATTACAGATGCGTATTCATCATTTGGTTTGAAAATAGACATTTAATTTGTGGTGGTTTTTTACTCTGATTTGTGCAAGAATTGAAATCAAACAAGCGGGGATGAACATAACTGATTGTACAGCTCGCTGTTTCATCCTTTCTCCCAGTGTTTCATTCGTTTTTTAAATTATTTTTCGAATCTTGTGCATATATCCATTTATAGGCATTTCAAAAGTTAAAAATGGAGATACATTTCTCTTGTATTACACAATAAATGATTGCGCGGGTGGTGTTGACAACCGTTTCTATTATGTTTACGAGATTCAGATAAACACCAATCCAATTTTATCCAAGCAGTCGCGCAACATAGCCAAACATGCACCCGTCACAAATACTGACGAGTTTCGAACTTCCATTATCATCATCAGAGAACGAATGAAAGCCAATTTAAGGAGATAAAGACGCAATGCATGTTTAAGGGAAGCTAAATCATATACAGTGGTACCTTGAGATACGAGCAGCCTAACATACGAGCTCTTATTTAGGTACAAGCCGGAGCTCGGGCCATATTTTCGTTCAAGATTCGAGCTCAAATCCCAGATATGAACCGTATTTCCGGAGCGTGTTACCCGCTTGAATCGAAGTGTATCTTGTGCGCTGTACTCTTTTGTGCTTTATTTTTGTGTGATTACTGAACGTTTTGTGTGTTATCATGGGGCCGAAGAAAGTGAGCCCGAGACCGTGCAAGAAGAGTTGGAGGAGATTGTATCTCTCGGAAAGTCGATGGGTGTGGAGGTAGATGAGGGTGATGTCAACAAACTCGTCGAAGAACATGAGGAGGAACTTTCAACTGGGGAGTTGAAGGAGCTGCAGATGATGCAACACACTAAGGATTTCGAAGAGATTAGCACGAGTGAGGAGGAGGAAGAGCCGGAGGGAGTGATTTCTTCAGGCGAAATTAAAGACATGCTGGCAATGTGGGAAAAGCTGTTAAATTTCATTGAAAAGAAACAACCAGAGAAAGTGGCAACTGGTCGTGCTTCAGCTCTTTTCAATGACACTTGTTTGTCACATTTTCGAAGCATTTTGAAAGACAGGTAAAAGCAAAGTTCTTTGGATACATTTTTGTTGAAAAGAGCTGCGAGTGAAAGTACAGAAAGTGCAGACAAGAAGGCAAAAATAGGTGATAATTAAATTTACGTAAATGTTAAGCTTAGTATAAGTTTAAAGTTAATTGCATCTTTTTAAGTTTTTTCTTTCATTTTAAATAAGGAATGTGTAGTTTTATTTTTAAAGTTACGAAAATAGTTTTAAGTTCTAAAAAAGCGCCGTTTACGCACGTGTCTAGAGTGCCCTCATCCCTTCGCCACTTCCTCCTTCTTGCCGTTCACCGTCATTAGCCGCACTCGTCTGTCTCCAAAGTAGGACTATTATGCTAAATAACTCTTTTATTTCTTTATTTCATATTTTGTTATGTATTTGTTCATTATACATGTTTGTTTGTTATTTAAAAACATATCTTTATTCATAATTTACGATGGGTTGGGGACTTTTCATAGGTTCGGAACGGATTAAATCAAATTCAGTTATTTGAAATGGGAGAATTCGTTTGAGATACAAGCCGATTGACTTACGAGCTCGGTTCTGAAACGAATTAAACTCGTATCTCGAGGTACCACTGTATTCGGCTCTCACTCCTAGTAGCCTCGCATACAATATACTTAAATAGTAATTTCGGCTGCATAAACAGCACGTAAAGACGAACATAACATTTTTTTCAACGTTCATTATTCGTATAGAAGCTATAAAATTAAACGTTTGTTGATCGCGCTATTGGTGGTAACAATTCGTTAAATTAAATTACGATACAATACAATGGGATTGGTGTTTATCTCCTAAAATTTCCAAAGGCATGCAATGTATGCGAGACTACTAAAATGAGAGCTGCATACCTTTGTTTTATACCATATGCATGGCAAGCAATTCGATACTCCTTAGCCAGCTTGATGATCATGGAATGTCAAAACGCGTCAAAATGTGTGAATGTCGGTAGTTTTTCTAAGTTGTATGACGGATTAGATTGGTGCTTATCTGAGGCTTGCAAACTTCATTTAAATAGTTGCCACACCCTCCACGCAATCAATCATTGTCTAGTTTTAATACCGATATATATATATATAGGTATATATATATATATATAGGTATATATATATATATACATATGGCGAAAGCTGCGAAAAGTTAATTTTCGTAACTGCATAGAAATTGTGCAGCCGACATTTACTGTCAGACGCAACGTATGCTAGACTACTGGAGGTGAAAGCCGCATATCTAATTTTTCTTTCTTTTTCTATGCATCGCGATTTTATCCTCGCTAGTCAGTTCGCCATCGAACTCCAATGATGATCATGGAAGATCGAAACTCGTCAATGCGTCGCGATTGACGTGAGTTTTGCTTAGTTCTGCGACGTCAGGTTTAATACAATGGGATTGGTGTTTATCTCAGGCTCGCGAGCTTATTTCATCAAATATGTATTGCTTGAAAACGTTCATATAACAATTTCACATCCTTTTACATATTTCGAGCCAACAATAATGACAACAAAAATGAATGGGCTCGCCTGAACACGATTGTTGAAACTAGAATCAAGCCTTATGAGGATCACATTGGGAAATGAAATCGAAAAACGAAGAATAAAATTGACCACTTCGTCAGCCTGGTCACTACTCGCCTAAACCATAGAAAAAACAGTAAATAAGTGGCAATTATTAAATGAGCCAACCGATTTCTGTAACGCCTTTATTCGCCTCCCCCAAAGGCCTTGAGTCTGACAACTTCTCTTCCTTATCATTTGCTTTAACGCGCGGTTGACTCGAAGCGTCAGATAAGCCGCCCAATCGAGATGCAAACAACAACAATTTCGCGTCGCTAACCGGCAACTGTGGTTTTGTCAGCTCTTGGCGTATTTGCAACTGTGAAGTGCTAGCCACGCCCGATGACTTAGCATCTTCGATCAATTTGGTAAACGCTCGCTGAATGGCGCCTATCTCAGCGTTGTCGACATTTCCTGCGCTAAACTCAGACAAACATAAAAAATTGGAAGCAACAACGACAAAAACGAACTGTGTAAGTAAATTCTTTAAATCAAGTTTGCGAGCTTGAAGTAAACACCAATCCCATTGTATTTAACCAGTCGTCGAACAATATAACAAAACTCCCGTCAGTCGCAACGCACTGACGCGTTTCAACCTTTCATGATCATTCTCAGAGTACGACGGCAAACCGACTAGCGAGGATCAAACCTCCTTGAATATATGCAAGTATGTATTAGGTTTTGCGAACCTAGTAACAAATTAGTTCAGTTGTGACCAGAAGGATAAACCAAAGGCAGCATGAACGGAAAGTATAATCTCATGCACATTCGTTTCGTGCTTACTGGCGACTCATCAGTAGGAGCCGGTATTACGCCCTTTAACCACTATATATTTGGTAAAAGAATGTGGAATAATAGGACGGTCCAATCTCCTAGACGAATGTGTAAACCTGTAATAGTGAAGCTAACATAATCTAAAGTCAACGACAATGCGACTTCAATGCTAACTCACACTATATAATATATATACCGAGTCTGTAAAGGATACTAACACTATGGCTATTGTGTTAGTAACTGATACCTTTTTTGAAATCGATGAGTACCGGATACTAACACCATGGTTTCCGAGTCGGTACATGATACCAACCTGATGGATATAAATTTATGCTAAAGTTCACCCAAATTGAGAATTACAACAATTTCCGAACACCCGTTACTCCAGTTAAACCATACACTCTGGCCTTCATCGATATCAGTTATCACATTTCGCGGTAAGCATGACATCATTCAATTCAATATATTACTCCTTGAATATATATTGAAAGCAAAATAAGATATGTGGCTCTCACCTCTAGCAGTCTTGCATACATTGTACGTGACTGGAAATCTCGGCAGCACAATTTCGACGACGGGTTAAATACAATGGGATTGGTGTTTACATCAAGCTCGCAAACTTGATTTAAAGATTTGTTACCACCACCCGTGCAATCAATGAGTGTTTAATTGTGTAAGGAAGATAACAAAAATGCCGGAAAGTTTATTCTCATAATCGCCCAACTTTAGCAGATACGTGAGGTAGTTCATTCTAACGTTGACTATTCGACGGCAAATTCATCCTCAGTTCATGACGCATGCATTTCTAAGATTAAATATATAACTGGAACGAATACACTGCTTCAATCAATAATATCTGCCTTATTATAAAAGATCGCGTTGGATAGTGACAAATCTATGAATCAGAACATTACACAGCTACAATGAATTTAGCTGATAAATATCCATTGAATTTTTGCGGGGTGACAGCTTCATATTTTGCTATGCCGCGTTATGGCGCACGCGGGTTGTAGCTTTGCAATAACAGTTTCACAAAGATCCGATTCATCAACCTTTCCCCGTATGCCTCTGTTTTGTCTTCGATCAGGCTGGATGCGTATTCGTTCCGAAAGCTTCAACATCGTTCATACTAATCATTGGAAATGTGGTGTTACGTAACACCGTAGTTCCAATGTTTAGTATGAACGATGTTGAAGCCTTCGAAAGAAAGGGGTGAATACGCACTCAGCCTGATCGAAGACAAAACACATGCCCACGTGGAAAGGTTAATCAATCGGATCTTTGTAAAACTTCTAATGCATAAAACGGTATTGCAAAAGAGCAATGAATATAGCTGTACTATACGAAGCTAAGGAAGAAAGACACCTGCTAATTTACGAAGCTACGTAAAACAGACCCTAAATGCGACGCTTAAAAATACTAATGTATCACAGCCATGTCGACTAGATCAATTGTGCAATAATTTTCACTTACTCGATTTAAGACAGAAAAACGCACCCTATCTTCTACAACAACAAAAATTTTAATTCAAAATCATAAAGGAAGAAATAACAAGCGTAGCGATCGCAGCAAAATGGAATAACTGGATATGTAATCAGCATGTGAACCAAACGCTAACCATAAATTTAACCCTAACACTTAGCCTACCACTAACCCTAAACTTAATTTTATTTTAAGCTTCACCCTAACCATAAACTTAATTCGCATCCAAACCCTAATTCTAAGCTTAAACGTAACCCTAAAACCAGCCATAAACTTAGCCCTAACACTAAAACTAGACAAACACTCGCACGATAGATGATCAGGAATCTATGTATGTTCACTTCAGCTACAATTGTACAGCTACTGTGTTTTTCATTGAATAGTTTCAAGAAAACTAAACGAATGTGATTACTGATGTTGAGTAAGACCCGAATATGCCTTCATCACATTTGGCTACAACCTTTGTAGTAAAGTTGTTTTTGAAATAAACAGAAAATCATTTATTCCTAAACATGAATTTGAAAAACAAGTTCATTATAATGCAGTAGCACATGCGTTCCATCATATCAACTGATTCACTGGAGAAATAGAACATTAAGACTAATTTTTTTTCAATAGAAAATACCGAAATAAAGAAAGTAAACATTGGTTGCGCGGGCGGTAAGAAAAAATACTTTAAGCAAGGTGGCAATCTTGATATAAACAACTGATCTATTATATACATATATTTTTCAGTATAAACTAAGTATTTTATAGTGTAGAAAAAGAAATTCGTCAGTAAACCAGTTTCGTCCTCGTTGATAACTCTTTACGTACTGTCCAGAATTTGCCGCGGACAGTGCTCGAACCTGGGCACGTCTTCTTCGGAATCTGGTGAATTAACCACTGAGCTACCTTTCCGCACCCACACCTACTTTCAGCACTACACTAATGCCACAGCCTTTCATTAGGTAGAAGCCTATATGCCCAGGTTTGAGTATTAAGCTAGCGACAAATTCTGGAGAAAATAACGAGTTCCCTACACACAAAACCGGTATACTGGATAAATTGTCTTTCCTTAACCCTACAACACTCTAGATTATACCGACAAATGGCCAGATAATGGTCAGCGATATCAAGATCACAACCTTGATTATAATAATTGTTATCCCACCAGGCAACCATTGCGTCGCTTTAATTATATAAATGTTGATTTCAATACCACTTACCCATGTAGTGTGGAGTCTGTTCAGTAATGACAGATTGTGGATGGTTAGTTGGAAATTTAGTTCTAAGGGCATCCCATATAAGCTCCACCTAAAGGAAAAGCTAACCAAGAAACGTTAGATAGTATATTAGCGAAAATGTGTGTAGTGTGCGGCAGGTTGTCTCAGCGGTTAGAACCCCAGATTACGAAGCAGACGTGTCCAGTTTTGAGCCATGTCCGTGGCAAAGTACATGATGAGTTGCCAATAAGGACGAAACTTGTCTACTGGATGAATTGCCTTTTCTACACTATACCATTCTTAGTTTATACTGACATATGTAAGTAATAACTAGATAGATACTTGCGTTAGTCAAAACGCAGATCAGGTAATTTCGATTAATCCAGTTTCGCAAAAATATTTTACTTTTAAGCATGCAGATTTTGGTTTATCCTTCTTTTCTTGTATATATATATATATATATATATATATATATATATATATATATATATATATATATATATATATATAATGTCTCTGTACAAAAGATAACTATTAAAAATTTCTCACTTATTGAAAATATAGGTTTTGATATTTTTATTATTATTATTATACATATATATTTTTAAATATTAATGCTAATAATAATATCACATATACTCATACATACTATACTATTAATATTTCTATTATTAACACACATCTACCATTATTAGTACTTTTATTATTAATAATACTATACAATACATACATTATTATTATTATTATTAATGTTGTTGTTATTATTATTGCTATTATGTAGGCACTAAATAGCAAATACATTAGTAATCACCAGCTTGTATGGCTGAAGGGAAACCAAATAAAGCAATAAAATCTTTTCATCGAAACCAGTGACTAATACATGACAATAAGTACGAAACATTTCCATGGTTTCACAATAAATGTAGTTTGTTAGGAATATTTAATAGAATAAGAAACATAGCTCACACGCTTCCATGTAGAATTCCATCTAGCATCTTTACGAAGCACTGCGTTCTTGACTGAATTTCTGTGGCGGACTTTGTGTACGAAGTGATGTCAATTCCTTTATAGAAAATGAAAATGAACACGAATTTAAAAGTAAATACAGTCATAATACAGAACAAACGCAAGGTTAATTTTTTATTTCTACCTAGTCAAAAATAGATAAATCTGGAATAGTGTGAGGTTTCTACTAATAGCTGTACTATTGTGTATACTTTAAATGAAAATACGTTTGAATTACCACTGGGTCCAGCTAGAGAGGATTCTTCGTCG
>JAQBSW010000007.1:392500-440219 GCA_029291075.1 Eudiplozoon nipponicum
AAACGGATTCAGACTAGTCGCCATCCACATAATCAAATGAAAACCCGGGATGTAATTAAATAAAAATGAAGAATAATTATAAAATAAAGAGGAAAAACATTCGGAATTAGGCCAATGGTTCGTTACCTCGGTTTGTACCCTGTACAGCAACAACTTCCTCCGGTATCTCGACTGTCGGGCTCTGCAGTTTGTCTTGACCACAGCTACTAGAAGGAACCAAATGAGAAGGCGTTGCTTTGTCACAACAGATTCTCTGCTGACCACTTGCATCTAAACCTTGAGTACATTTACTTTTTACAGAGTTCTGCAAGGCAGAATCTATTTTGCAACCAGAGTAATAACAACAACAAGAAGAAGATAAAAATGGAGAAGGTGCGGCCCAGCAATTAGTTTCATCAGTCTTATTATGATATTGGTGTTCAAAATGGAAGTGATGATAATGAGGATGATAATATTGACGATTATGATGAGGAGGAGAAGGATTTTTGTGACGGCAATAAGCTACAGATGGACAAACAAGTTGATTTTGATTTCTTTTATTCTGCTGAAGATTGCACATAACAATGGAATTGTCTACTGAGCGGTGACGACGACCGCTAGGGTGCTCTCGTGAGGAAGATGATTTGGAGATGTGAGGCAGATTTTTGTAAGCATCCGCACAACCCAATTGATGAGGACAACAAAATGAGTCTAAATCTGTCGGCCGTCGTGCATAAACCTGGAAATTAAAAAATAATTAAATTCAGTTAAACGGAAAAAAACATTGCGTCATATAGAACGTAAATGTAAAATAGTTGATAACAAATTAAAATATGTACGATGGTAGTGCAAACCAAGACATGACGTAAGCTCCCAAAGTTATCGAGAGCGAGAATTAAACCAGGAAGCAAATAATTAGAATTCTGCAACTTATTTCTTTCAGCACTGAAGTAGTACATTCATGTTTTCATATATACATATTATATATATATATATATATATACAAGGTTGTATACATACATATATACATCCCGGCTCAATACCAGTGGCCGGGCAACCAGTCCAACTCCGGCTTAAATTCCCTGCTCTCTAGGTTCGCAACACCTAATACATACTTGCATATATATTAGCTCTCCGCAACAAACAGTATTTAACTGTTATAAATTCTCTCTTGTTTGGGCTGATTAGTAAGTGTTTATGCATGTTTCTGTTTGTGTATAGGAGTCTTTATCTTTCAATTGCGCAGTTATGTCTGAGATCTGGACATACGTTATGGAAATACAACGAGGAAGACCCCTACACGCAAATACACACACATACAGGCACATAACCTTATTCACTTACTAATCAGCCTAAACAAAAATAAAGTTCAACTGATACAGACTAGTTGGCGTCCTCACAATCAAATGTTTTCAACATAATATTTCAACTAGATAATATCTATCTCTTATTATATGTCAGGCAAGATGCCACTTTGAGAAGTGATGAAATACGATAAATAAATAAATAAATAAATAAATACATATATATACGCATATATATATATATATATATATATATATATATATATATATATATATATATATATATATATATAAAGTGAATAGAAATCTAACTGAATAATTTTGAATATGTTTATGTGCCAGAATACCTGAAGTTTTAATTATTCTTTTCCGATCTGTCATTATAAAACAATTAGAGAAATTGTATTAAATTGCAATCCGATGGCTAGATTTTGATTACATGTATTTCTTCATTATAAACTAAACTGCATCAGGTAGCAATGTGCTCGACTCAAATACTGCCCACGGTAATATTTTGGACAGTACTTAATGATGATGACGAAATCGGTCTGCTAGATGAATTGTCTTTACCACATAATAGGAAGTTTACTTTATACCGAAATTTATATATAGATAATAATGTTGGCGTTTATATCAAGCTGGCAACCTTGATTTTAGTAATTACTATCACCACCTGCAAAAGCAATGGTTCAATTACCTTTTCCGGTGCAAAGATTGTGTTGACCCTTGGCTGACGAGCTTTCACTTGTCCAGTCACTTTGAAGCCGTCCACAATTATTCTTTATGAAATTGTTCGTGAACCAATCTTTTCCAAATTTTCCCCAAATATTCGGGACTTCAATCCCGGTTTAATTTCCAGAGTTGACACGAGAGGTATTTTCGTGGATACATGTGAGTATAGGAGCATTGATACTAAGAACGGATATTGTGGCAGACAAAAGCAATACTTTAGGAAGTATAGCAAATATAAATAAATCTGTCTTGAATAAAAATATCACATTTGCCACAAGTTTGTTTTCTGCAAGTATGGTATCAATCCTGAAGATAGGAACGGAAATTAAGTCCAAAATATTTTTAAAAACATCGTAAAATATTGGTTCAAGAACAATTTCAGAAAAATAATTTGTGAATGGCTTCAGAGCGACGGGAAAGGTGAGAACTCTTCAATCAAAGGTTAACACAATTTCTTCATCTGAAAATGTAATGAAAGTATCGATTTTTCAGGTAGTGATAATAATTACTTAAATGAAGGTTGCCAGCTTGAAATAAATACCAACATGGTTATCTGTATACATTTCGGTAAAAGGCAAACTTAGTATAACGCGGCAAAGGAAATTCATCTAGCAGACCGATTTCGTCCTCATCATTAAGTACTGTACAGAATATTGCCGTGGATTGGACTTGAGTCAAGCACATTGCTACCTGATGCAGTTTAGTTTTTACGGAAGAAATACTTACAATCAAAATCCAGCCATCAGATATCATGTTAATACAACTTCTATAATTGCTTTATAATGACAGATCGGCAGAGAATAATTGAAACTTCAGGTATACTGGAGACATAAACATAATCAAAATTATTCAATCAGATTTCAATTCACTCGGTTGATATATATATATATATATTTTATATATATATATAAATATATATATATAAATATATATATGTATATATATAAATATATATATATATATATATATATATATATATGGATGTATGTATATTACTGCTCTTAATCACTTCTCAATGTGGCTTCTTGTCTGACATATAATGACAGATTGGTGTTATCGGGTCGAAATTTTATGTTCAAAGGATACTGAATAGGATCTATCTAAAAATAAGGACTGACTATGAACCTAAGTTATATATATATATATATATATATATATATATATATATATATGTATATGTATATATATATCGAGACTCTAAACATAGCTTAACAATCTATCATTTATGTACATCCTGGGTTTGCACTTGATTATGCGGATGGCAACTAGTCTGAATCAGTTTAACCTTATTTCTTGTTTGGGTTGATTAGTATCTTTATATGCATATGTGTCTGTATGTGTGCCTGTTTACGTGTAGAGGTCTTTCCCGTTGTTAAATGTAATTGTTCTGCTCTATTGAAATGTATTTTAACCAAAATACGTAAATAGTTATAAAATTTTCTCTTTTCCGTTCAGAAGGAATCTTTTGCAATATGATTGCATAAACATGGCACAATATCATTTAATAAAAAGTATCCACTAGAAAAGAAGAAGAAATTATTTAACGATATGCTTACAATTAAGGGAATGTAATGCAACAATCAAATGTGACATTTTGGAATTCGGGTATTTTCCTGTTAAGATCAAAAGCGAGTTCACCTACATTTTTGCCAGGTTGTTGTTCTCCTGCAGTTTTGATTTTTTTATCCTCACTGATTAATTTGGTTGCTCGATTATTTTTGACTAATCGGCCGCCTGGACGGAGTTTGTTTCTTTTGCTGAACTGCGTCTGAAAACCAGCCAGAGCACCTGATGTCCTCACTTGACGTCGTGAACGTCCTTGGCCTGGCAAACTGCTGTTGGTTGGTTTACTATCCACAGCGGTAGTATACAATCTTTTTCGACTGGATTGGCTAACAAAACGACAAACCGATTGTGGCCCTCGTATTGGTGCTTGATGTCCTAGATTGGCCGACCGCACACAACTTTGCTTACCATCTTGACCACAGCTCTGGAAATATCAACAATAAGAAAACAACATTTGCTCAGGATGAATGCCTGTAAGGTCTGATCAGTACTGACGCCTACTTGCATAACTCACAAAAAATAGCTAAGTGAAAATAGCTAATTGAAAATTGGCTTAAGTGTCAGCTGCAAATTATTTGTGCACACCAACTATGTATGCTATCAAAGAGAGTATTTGGTTTAAATGCTTTTAATGCAAAAAGATATTAATTTTTACTATAATCAAGGTTGCGAACTTGATATAAACACCTGGCCCATTAAGTACTTAAATTTCGTCAGTTTAAACTAAGAATTGGATAGCGTAGAAAAGGCAATTCATCCAGTAGACCGGTTTAGTCCTTACTGGGAACTCATCATGTACTGGCCAGAATTTTCCGCAGACGGCTCCAACCAGGACACGTCTGCTTCGGAATCTGGTACTCTAACCACTGAGCCACCTTGCTTTTTGCACACTTTAAAATTCTTAGTTTATACTGACATATGTAAGTAATTAATTGGTCAGGTGCTTATATCAAGATTGCAACCTTGATTATAGTAATTGTTATCACCGCTCGCACAACCAATGCTCATATAATTATATAAATGTACATTATAATACCACTTCCCCATGTAGTGTGGTTTTTGTTCAGTAATGATAGATTTGGGATGGTCAGTTGGAACTTTGTGTCTAAACGGATGCCATATGAGCTCCACCTAAGCGAAAAGCTAACCAAGAAACTTCAGATTGTATATTAAATGAAAATGTGTGTAGTGTGCGGCAGATTTACTTAGTGGTTAAATCACTATATTCTGAAGCAGACGTGCCCAGGTTCGAGCTCTGTCTGCAGCAAATTCTGGACAGTACGTGATGAGTTCCCAATAAGAACGAAACCGGTCTACTGGATAAATTGCCTTTTCTGCACTATACAATTCTTAGTTTATACTGACAAAATGTAAATACTTAAGGGGTCAGATGTTTATATGACGACTGCAAACTTGGTCATAAGAATACAAGGCATGTTATATATATATATATATATATATATATATATATATATATATATATATATATATATATATTATTTCTACCAGTGTCTACATCCATTATTCCGGATTCGTTAATATTTTCGCTTATTCAATCCTAACTGTACCTTTTTCGAAATCAATCCCCTCTTAGCTATGCTTGTCTTGATTTTATGCAATTTATACAGCATGACACATCACACGGCATATTGAAAAAGAAGTAGTGTAAATTGCGTAAAAGCAAGACAGACATATAGAGAGGGTTGCGAACCTAGTAACAAATTAGTTCAGTTGTGACCAGAAGGATAAACCAAAGGCAGCATGAACGGAAAGTACAATCTCATGCACATTCGTTTCGTGCTTACTGGCGACTCATCAGTAGGAGCCGGTATTACGCCCTTTAACCACTATATATTTGGTAGAAGTATGTGGAATAATAGGACGGTAAAATCTCCTAGACGAATGTGTAAACCTGTAATAGTAAAGCTAACATAATCTAAAGTCAACGACAATGCGACTTCACTATTACAGGTTTACACATTCGTCTAGGAGATTGTACCGTCCTATTATTCCACATTCTTCTACCAAATATATAGTGGTTAAAGGGCGTAATACCGGCTCTACTGATGAGTCGCCAGTAAGCACGAAACGAATGTGCATGAGATTATACTTTCCGTTCATGCTGTCTCTGGTTTATCTTCTGGTCACAACTGAACTAATTTGTTACTAGGTTCGCAACACCTAATACATACTTGCATATATATTAGGTCTTCGCAACAAACAGTATTTAACTGTAATATAGAGAGGGTATTGGCTATTGGGACCAAGAAAGGTTGACCCATTGAAACGCCTCAAATTCGTTTATAAAAGACCTTCCCAAATTTAAAATCAGTGGAAGACATACAAATACAAATCATCTCCATGACGTGTCCTATCGTCATTTTGCTTCCTTCTAATATTAAGGGGTGATCAACTAGAAAGCGTCTACAGCAATCCAGAGCCTCAGGTACCGTTATATTCGTGTACATAGATACTAAATCTAAGCTTACTAATCTATCCTTTTCATCCAGTACACATTTATCAACAATTCCAAACAAATTATATGAGTTTACTAAGGTATGTTCTTAGAAATAGGAATATTTTACTATTCTATGCCACAAAAACTTTGAGATTTTAAATGTTGGGGAGTGTTGCTAAACTCATATAATTTGTTTGGAATTGTTATTAAATATGTACTAGATGAAAAGGATAGATTAGTAAGCTTAGATTTAGTATCTATGTACACGAATATTACTGGTACCTGAGGCTCTGGATTGTTGTAGACGCTTTCTAGTTGATCACCCTTTAATATTATAAGGAAGCAAAATGACGATAGAACACGTCATGGAGATGATGTGTATTTGTATGTCTTCCACTGATTTTAAATTTCGGAAGGAATTTTAAATAGAGAGGGTAGTGATTACGAGACATATATATATATATATATATATTTATATATATATACGTCATCTATAATTTCTTTAGTGAAGCAATAATTAATTTTCTGGAACAGATTTTTAGTTTTTATTTTCTAAAATACGCGCGAATTCTTCCTAATTTTATAATTAAGACAACTAAATAAAGCCTAAATACCATATTAAAGTAGGATAAACAGTAAATTATTTCAAAAGAATATTCTCGAGTTAAGACCAGGTTGCCCTTTAACGTGCTTCAAAATATAACTGGAATTGCACGTTGATATATACTATGCATACATGTGATAGTGAGAGAGCAGGATAAACTGTGTAGTAGTGCAACACGAGAGAGCTGACTGCCTCGCTAAATCAGATTGTTCTTGTTCAGATGCATATTTAAATATACATAAAAGGGCAGGTGTTTATATCAAGACCGCAACCTTGATTATAATACTTGTTATCACCACCCGCGCAACCAATGTTCGTTTAATTATATAAATGTTCATTTCAATACCACTTCATCATTTAGTGTAATGTCTGTTCTATAATGACAGATTTGGGATGGTCAGTTGGAACTTTGTGTCTAAATGGATGTCATATTAACGCCACCTAAAGGAAAGGCTAACAAAGAAACATTAGTTAGTATATGACTGAAAATTGTGTGTAGTGTGCGGCAGAGTTGCTCAGTGGTCAGAGCACCAGATTCCGAAGCAGACGTGTCCAGGTTCGAGCCCTGTCCGCGGCAAATTCTGGACAGTGCGTGTAAGGTCCCAATAAAACCGTAACCGGTCTATTGGATGAATTGCCTTTTCTACACCATACAATACTTAGTTTATACTGGCGAACATATGTATATAATAGAACTGGTGTTTGTATCAAGACGGCAACATTGATTTAATTTATGTAACTGGCTGACTGTGTGACTGACTGGTTAAACATTATCATGTACATTTTATCGGCTTTGTGTAGAACGCCCACGGTTTATTGTTTTGCTTATTTAGCCTCTGATATTGGTGATTCAACCAGCATTGGCAATTGCAACGCGCAATACATATTTGTAAAGAGGTTGCATAAACGATAGGTCTTACTTACCTTAATGATTCTGGCAGAGTTACGAGCTCCGCGTGAACCCGTGCTGACAGACACACTTCCTACTCTACGAATTGAAGCTGGCCTCCGATTACGCTGAGAACTGCTCGAGTCAGCGTCTTCTGACTGTGATTTGAAAAAAGACTTGTCTTTGGTCTGGTCCAGTCGGCGAAACTGATGATGCTGACGCGAAGAAGACGAACAGTCTGTAATATGCTCGGGTGGAAATTTTTGGATGAGAATGTGCTTTTGCCGTGTATCTGCATTTCGGTTAGACAGTGCCGGCGGCACGGACTTTAGCTGTGAGGAGGTAGTGTGAGCTAACAAAAGTTAAGTTAGTTGTATATTTTATAAGTTACACCGATATTCGAATAGTTAATAACCTCTAGAAAATCAAACGAAAACTCCTTTCGACAGACAATAGAACATAATTCTTTAAATCAAGTTTGCGTGCTTGAAGTAAACACCAATCCCGTTGTATTTAACCAGTCGTCGAAAAACATAATAAAACTACCGCCAGTCAAAGCGCACTGACGCGTCTTGACCTTCCATGATCATCATCAGAGTACGACGGAAAACTGAATAGCGAGGAAGAACCCGCACACTAACCACTGAAAATGAGGTGCGATCCAATCTTCGTTGACTGGCGACGTTTCGGAACGGCATTTCCCGTTCTATCACCAGGCATCCAATCACACACACGCACACAGTCAAAAAGCTCACAATAACAGATTTGAGCAAATCTCTTTCAGAATATATGGATTAAGGAGACCGTGTCGATTGATTTGGGCGATTTAACCAACATTCTCAAGTTTAGAAAAGTCGGTGGGAAATCTTGCGCCAACCGTTGTGGTATGGGCTGGACTGAAGCTGGAACTAGGTTATTTGCATCGATTATCTGACACCAACCTTAGCGCTTTGTGGGAATCACATACTAAACAAGAACATGCCGGGATGAGGTTGTATTTCGCCGTTCCACATCAGCTGTGTTTTTATACTTCATGAGTGATCTTGAATTAGTGCATCGCAGCATTCTATTCAATTTTATGTCGAAAAGTGGTATGTCCGCTAATTTTCTAAATGTTAAACAATATCTCTACAGAAATATTTATGGTTGCGTTAGGGTCTACAACGAATATCGCACAAGATAACTACTAGCTGTAGTGTATGTTAATGATGTCCAGCTTACTCTATTCGTGTTTAGTTTCGTAATATATACCATAATGAACCATAATCTCCAGGACGTCGGCATCTAAATTCCCTCGACGGTAGTTTAGTCAACCTTGCCCAGTCAGCTGATTAATTTGTTAATTAATATTATTCGACAACCGAGGTTCTGCACAGACCACCTTAAATAGATTGACAGTCGTCGTTCTGTCTTTCGACATGAAGTTCGAAACCTCTAAATGTAAGGTAGTTCTAAGGACAATCAACTATTCACTTCAACTCTGCGGATAAAAAGGGCAAGTCTGGACTTAGTTGACAGATTCACATATCTTGATAGCCGTATCAATAACTCAGGCAGCATGAGTGACAAGGTAAATATGAAAAACGCAAAGGTTAGCCTAGTATTATCCAACTTCTCTCATTTAATGAGAAACACGAGAATCTCATTCTGCGTTAAAGCTTCTGTATATAACGCGTCTGCACGTGCGGTTTTTGTACGCTAATAAAACTTGTTAGTCAAGAATGAAAGGTTCGAGACGCTAAACAGCACACCACCGCCGTTGTTTTAAAAGCAAATCCATACAGGTTACCAAAAACAAATGAGCAACACTGACACACGGAGACGTAGTTTTGTATCGGCCAATAAGTGCTCCTCGAAAGACAAAAATAAATAGAGCTTCAGCAATTGCGCAGGATTGGTGAGGTTTTTTGTAAGTCTGCAATTCGATTGCCGAGAATATTATTGTTCTCACAGCCAGCGCCAAAGTGGCGTAGGAAATAAGGTTCGCATATTTTGACATGGCAAAATCAGCTAAAGTCGACCACAATCGAATCGGGTAGTATAGTGCCAGTTCGTCTACCTGAATAGGTTCCACGTGGGAGAAATTGTTCCTGATTGGAAACCCCATGTACTGTAGAATCGGATCGTGCCCTTTGGCTGTCTTGCTACACCTTTATAATAGAATTAGTTTGTTGACTCCATTGTCTTAGGTTGAAAGAGTTAACTGCGGAGTTTGGAGCTGTTTATGAAGCGATATAGTGAAACCCACAAAGAAGCTTTTTGCCGATATCGTGTTGCCTTAAAGTGGACATCATCTAGGTTGTGTTGCAAAGACGTCTATGTTGCCTTGTTTCTCTGTGTTACCTAGTTAAATATCTCCATCTAGACTATACCCATCTACCACTAAATTGTTCTTATCCTAACTGTTTTATTTAAATAATTATTTTTTTCATCATTAATACTATTATTATTTTTGTTATTAATATTATTATTATTGATTAATTATAATAATTATTACTATCTTTATTACGGTTATTGCCACTCATATTAATAATATAATGAATAACAGTATGGTTATTATTATTATTATTATTATTATTATTATTATTATTAATCCTTCTATTATTATCATTATACTTTTCTTTCTTTTTTATAGTATTGGGTCAGTGGAGCACCAGCAAGAAAAGCACCATTTTATTGCTGTCTGTGATGATGGTGATGATGATATATATAATTTCATTTAACAAAATATGTTTTATACGACAAGTTTTGTCTGCTGTACCAGTCACGTGATTGTTGTCCTCAGACTAATTTTTGACTTTTGTCACTCTGGATCCACGCACACAAATACATACGTAAGCAAAAACGAACAACCAAACACCCTATATTTCCATTTATTTTATTTGGAATCTTTTTCAATATTGGATAGTGGTCTACGTTGCCAAATAAACGCATTATTAACACTATTACTATTGTAAATATGAATAAAATTATAATAATTATAAAATTATTGCTGTTATGAACAATGACCAATAAAAAAATTTTAATTATTTTTAAAAATTACTAACCAGCATATCTATTTCTATTCTGACAATTATTTGAAAAGACCTCATTCAAGGGACCAAAAGGATAATCAGTCGCTTTTCGGGCTCCAGCATCAGACCAAAGATGTGCGCAGCACAATTTCTCCGTCTGGTGAACGCAGCGTCCTTTAAATGAACCTTTTACATGTTCATCCCGCTCCTTAACCGTTACAGACAATTGAGAAGAAGTGGATGAGGAAGAGTACAAAACTTGACTATCGGGCGGGTTGCACTTATCAGTCGCAATGGCATTATAATTGGGGCCATCGCTTCTTACCGATTTTGGCTTGCGCAGGTAAGAACAAGCTTCTCCCTGATGGGATGCAGTCGGCAGGGCTGTGTTCGATGTTTCTACAATTAAAAAGAAGATTTTATCGAATTGTTTTTTTAACCTTACTCTCTGAGGTTACAGAAAGACTTTTTTCTATTTGACGAGAGCCTAAACAATATATCATGCATTTGTTTAATAAAAAATCAAGCTACTGGTGTCAACTACAAATTTTCTATCTATAAAATTGGAATTCTTCGATTATTGTGAAATTATAGAAACGATTAATTGTTTTCTGTTTAACATTGACTTTTCTAAGTATATTCCTGAGTTGCTGATTAATACACACAGACCAGCAATTATTTAATTTATCTTGGCATCCTTTTATTTACGTAAACGCATATTTATTCATTAATTAAAATTTTACTCCACCGCCTGACAACTGTCTCCATCATAACTCGTGCGTCAGATTTTTATGAATGCTTGCGCAGTGCGAGTGTCACATTTTGATTCTCTGTGATTTTCGTTCACGGCTAGTCGCTTTGCACTAGCAGTTTCGTAAAGACCCGATTGATCCCCATTTCCATGTACGCATTGAGTTCGCCTTCGTGGTGGCTGGACAAGGATTCGTCCGTTTCCTCCGAAGGCTTCGACATCGTTCAGACTAACCAATGGAAATCTAATATTCATTTACCTGATTATCGGGTTGCGATCCGATTTGTTTGCATCCCTTGTCTTCCTGGTTTTGATTTAAGTACATTTTAAAAGATGTATTATTTTGTTTCTCAGTGCTGTCCTTTTCGTTTCGGATTTGACCGCATTTTTCTTGTGCGGGACAATTGTTAGCACTCATAGGTCGGCAAAATCTTGAACCTTTTATCTTTTCAGATGATGTAATTTTTGGCCTCAGTTGATGGGTTCTCACTTGTCCCTTCTCCTTTAAGCCTTCAATTAGCTGATTGTCTGAAAGCGCTTTAGGATCAAGATCTGCCATTGATCTTTCACCTATATTTCGAGACGTTATTTCCAGTCTCATCTTCAGGGTTGACACAATACGCACAGGAGTAAAACACAACTTGTGGCAAAAATGGTTCAAGTTATGTTCCACTTGCCTCCAATTTGTATTTTCCTCCCTTTGTATTGGTTGAACAAATGCACGACGATCCGGTCGTATTTTTGATCGCAGTACATTTTAAAGATGTATTATTATTTTTGTTTCTCAGTGCTGTCCTTTTCTGTTTCTGGATTTGACCGCATCTTTTCTTGTGCGGGACAAATTGATAGCACTCATAGGTCGGCAAAATCTTGAACCTTTTATTTTTTCGAGATGGATGTAATTTTTGGCCTCAAGTTGATGGTTCACTTATCCCTTTCCCCTTAAGCTCTTCTACTAGTGATTGTCTGAGCAAGGGATCAAGGACTCGCTATTGATCTTTTACCAATATTTCGAGACGTTATTTCCAGTCTCATCTTCAAGATTGACACAATACGCACAGGAGGCTTAAAGGAGATGGGACAAGTGAGAACCCATCAACTGAGGCCAAAAAGTACATCATCTGAAAAAATAAAAGGTTCAAGATTTTGCCGACCTATGAGTGCTAACAATTGTCCCGCACAAGAAAAATGCGGTCAAATCCGATACGAAAAGGACAGCACTAAGAAACAAAATAATAAATCTTTTAAAATGTACTTAAATCAAAAATACGACCGGATCGTCGTGCAATTATTCAACCAATACAAAAGGAGGAAAATACAAATTGGAAGGCAAGTGGAACATATTGAACCACATTTGCCACTAGTTGTGTTTTACTCCTGTGCGTATTGTGTCAACCCTGAAGATGAGACTGGAAATAACGTCTCGAAATATTGGTAAATGATCAATGGCGGATCTTGATCCTAAAGCGCTTTCAGACAATCAGCTAATTGAAGGCTTAAAGGAGAAGGGACAAATGAGAACCCATCAACTGAGGCCAAAAATTACATCAAACTAATTGTTTCAAAATAAAATACGCATATTATTTGACTGGCATTGGACTAATGAGACAGCACACACTCCACAAACCAATCGCATGTGATCTGCAACTTTGTAAGTGCAATGGATTTACTACAAAGCATTCTCTAATCTGTTCGTTTCGATGACCATTTCATGCCAGAATTGGTTTTAAGTCCTGAATACCGTGGGAATAAAGGTATCGCATACCATTGCGCGCAATTCCTGAGCAAATGGTAAGGCAGAGAGTCTGCATCGTGAATAGTGTTATGGTGTACCAAATGGGCGAGTTGAGTTCAATATATTTCTATATTTTTACTAGAAATGCGCAGTAAATATAGGTTAGGAACTCTTATAGCAGAATTGGTATATGGAGTATAATTGAAATTACCTGGAGATTTTCTTATACAAACTCAGAATTATAATTGTTGGGATCCTAGCCCTATTGGTTAGTACGTTAGAGCGCTTAAAAATAAATCTTTTTATCAAACATCGACTAAGACTAGAATGTTTAAGACCAGGTGCTACATATCACTCGATTTAAGATCGATGTCGAAAATAAAAGTTGGAATATACATTTGATTTCATTCTACAAAGGAACGTTTACATTCAAAAGGATAACATGAGAAATTCCACATCCAATTTAATGGCATAAAGTTCTACGTATTTCTGGACATTCGCACCTCAATGTTTACCTGGATTGACGTAGAAACCAAGAATCAATACCAATTAAAAAACCGAAATTCCGATGTCGAATGTAATTTGTAAGTTTTGACGTCACGAATGGCAGTTTTGTGCAAGCAATTAGAACAAGACACATACATTGAAAAAGGGCATTCATCTGCACGATAAAGACCATCCAAATGATCCGCCAATATTCTTATTGATTATATCTATTTTAGGATATATTTTTAGAAGGCTTTGTATTTGGAGGTGGTATTTCCTCTGACGAAAAATAAATCAAGAATTATTGAGATATTTGATTGATGTCTATTTGACTAAAATAAATATTTTTTTATAAAAACTTATTTGAACAATATTTTGAGCATTTTCTGATTTTATTATTTTCAAAATTTTATTGCTTGTTCTCAGCTATATTTATTTTGACCTGAGGCGTGATTGGTCTTTAGTACGTGCCCGGCTGCCATCTCAAATTTTTAAAGAAACATATTTATAATTTCTACAGTAGCTAATCTCTACAATTTATCAACGAATACTTCTTATTCTGAAATTGACAGTTAAATTTTATCTATACCTGGGAAACTAAAAAAAAGTAACGGAATAGTTTATTGATTACAGAGTTGATTCCCAGCCTGCATGAATTAATGCTTGTGCGGTGTCGTCCTGAGAACGCCCATTCGACAGACAAAGTAAAATAATTTTTAATGTTTTGACTATTGTTCATCACGCATAATTATTTCAAATACAGGCATGTAAAAGGTGAGACCAATATATTAACAGAAGTTTGTCTAGTGTGTTCATTTGCTAAGCTGTAGATGTTATTCTCAACGGAAAATTCCTATTGTGCTATGCCTCGTCGTTATTTTGATATTGAGACAGAAACGGTCCCAACATTCCGGAAGTATATGTGAATAAATATTACAAGAGCATCTACATCACTTTTAGAACCATAATAAATTAATTTTTAATTAACTATATATACCCTATATAATGTAATGCATTATATGAAAGTATATCGTTTATAAAAAATGTCAAATAAAATAAATGTGTAAATTAAAATAAAATGGTGATTAATGCAATATAAACAAGCAGTAAAAGAATTCAACGGACATTGGTTGGTCGAGTGGTGATAAAAATGACTTTAATCAAGGTTGCGATCTTGATATTAATATCTGATCCATTCTGTACATACATTTGTCAATTTAAACTAAGCATTGCATAACTTAAATAATAATTTATTGCGCGGGTGGTGGCAACAATTCTCTAAATCAAGTTTGCGATCTTGAAGTAAACACCAGCCACATTGTATATAACCAATCATCGAACAACATAACAAAACTACCGCCAGTCGCAACACACAGACGCGTTTCGACCTTCCTTGATCATCATCAGAGTACGACAGCAAACTGACTAGCGAGAATCAAAACGCATTGAATATATATGGAAAGGAAAATTAGATACGCGGCTCTCACCGCTAGTAGTCTTGCGTACATTGTACGTGCCTGGAAATGTCGGCTGCACAATTTCTATGCAGTCACGAACATAGGCTGTTTGTAGCTTTCGCCACACGCATATATATTGACAATACATTTAAACAATAATTTATTGCGCGGGTGTTCACTTTAAGCATCGTATAGTTTTGAAAAGCTAAGTCATCCAGTAAACCGGTTTCGTCCTTATTGGGAATTCATCACGTACTGTACATAAATCGCAGCGGATAGGTGTCGAACCTGGTCACGTGTGCTACAGAATTTCATTCTCCAAACATTGAGCTCCCTGCCGCACAGTGATAAAATTGATAAGATGATTAATGTGCTCGACTTTTCGATGTTTCATGCAAACATTTGTAGTGTTATACAAAAGAATTTCATTTTATCTAGTTTTGTTAAAGAAACACTATTATTATATTTACAATATTGGCCGAAACTTGGCTTCATAAGGATATTAAAAATCATAAATGGAGTATCCCGTTTCTTTTCCCCTTTCGTATTGACCGAACGTTAATTAAACGAGGGACAGTAGTTCCCATAGATGTGAAAGGATCATATAATGCTGAACTTTTATATTCCAGTTATAATAACTTTATTATTTATTTGCTACAATTCAAATTGATCATCTGCTTGTCACAGATGTATAAAGAAAAGTGTATTCAAGTTTGAATGATTGATCTGTGAAGTATATCTTTGATTCTCATGAATATAATGTTTTTGTACGTTATTATAACTACCTCCAATAAGATGATATATATGTAATACATTATCTAATTATAATATTATTCAAATTATTAAAGGACCAACAAAGAGTTTTGAGTGTTTGATTATGTTTATTTAAAGTCTGAATTTGTGACTCGTTATTATTACGACTTAAGGAATCATTTTCGTGAATTGGATCATAATCTAATTGAATTGGAATTGGATAATACAAATGTAAAAGAAGAAATATTTTAGATTTATAACACTCATTAATAAACTGTCAGAATTAATTGAATTCTTCTTTTTAATTTTACTATGATGTTTGATTTTATATACATACTTCATCTGGACGCAAATAATTTTATTGCCTCTTGTCTAATTCGTGGAACAATTTTTCAAAATTTGTTTGTTTATTGATACTGTCTCTAGAAAAATTAGTAGATGTCTATGCAAACTAAGAATAAAAAGACATAATATTGTAACGCGCGGCTCCGCGTTGCAATTCAACGAGACTCAATTTCGACAGATCCGGTGCACCTCAGGTTCATATGTGCTAATTCTGGTTTTAGGCAATCTTTCTCCTAACTATGGTTTTCAAAAAAATCTTTGTTAAGTTAGAGCAGTTTTAGATGAGACTTCTTGAGCTACAACTTTATTCGTAATTAATGGGGTTTTGTTTAAAAACAAAGCACACCCGCGCGTAACACTCCGCACGCACATCGTGGATTACTGTTTCTAAGCTGTCAAAGCCAGGATTTACTTTACTCTGTGCTCTTGATCATTTATCCGTGACACATAACCATACTGCTAGGGCACTCTGGATTTAATAACTGTGATTTATGACTTACTGCTTTTGTGCCTAGAAATTAACTTTGTGTTAACAGTATTTTATCATTTTGCCGTCTAGAGAACGGTCAATTTGTCTTACATTGAATTTTAAGTTACTTTGTTACATTGTTCATAATACACGTATGATACTTCGACTTAGCCTTCTACCATAACGACACTGGGGAAGAATGGGATGGACGCCAGCTAGAAATTGAGACTGATTATAAGCACGGAAAAAAACCGATTTCTTCCGACATCAGCTACCAGGCATATGTAGGAATATCATAGAATTGCTAAATACATCGCCACCCCGCAAAAAACCTCCTACATAATTGGTTTCCCGGTTCGAACTCACAGCTAATAATTAACCAGCAACCCTAGTCACTGAGAATATCAAGCAGGAGGTAGTCCTCTCGGTGGCCCAAGCACATCGTATGAATTCCACGTAAAAGTGAATCCGGAAAAGTAGTGAAGTCACAAATGAAAACCTTTCCTGAGCTACAAAACACAGCAAACCACCCTCCCGAAACCACAATCCTCGAAGACAGACACGCAATGGAGGGTGACAACGATGCAATACTGCAATCCTTACAAGACAGTGCGCACACGCAAGACAACATCCAGCTCAGGAAATGCAGGAAGCATGTTGACGATCACAGCAACACAACGCACCACCACATGGACCCAGTACAAGATCTGTCTGTTCAATCTAGCCCACCTTGACGATTGGATCAACGATGGTAATTTATTGGTTAAGGTGCCCAATATAACAGAATAGGGTTCCGTTTTTTGAGGGCATGGGAGACAATCCCCATTTCTTTCAGACGCATACTCAAAGACATCCTGCATCAATACACTGATGGCACATGCTTTCAGCTATGGCAAAGCCTGCAGCGTGCCGTCAAGCAAAG
The DNA here is from genome assembly GCA_029291075.1 of Eudiplozoon nipponicum. NCBI lineage: Eukaryota > Metazoa > Platyhelminthes > Monogenea > Mazocraeidea > Diplozoidae > Eudiplozoon > Eudiplozoon nipponicum. Next base: position 409,965 of record JAQBSW010000007.1, read on the forward strand.
CCTGACACCAGATCGTGACGACCGTCTTATCGAGTTGATGAGCCATATGTCCATAGGTAGCCGCACGCCTTCAGTGCAATTAAGGGAGATGGAGCTGAAAGCCACTGAATTCAATCTACCCAATATAATCTTGATGCGATTATTCATTCCGATGCTTCCTCCGGCACTGCAAAAAATAGCCACGTTTCTGCGCGTCTCTCCTGAAGTGCAGGACGATGTACTGCCGGAATGTCCAGACAAGTGGTGGAAGAAACACCACCACAGCTCACCAGCCTCGGAGCCAGGTTACATCGCACCACGTCTGTCCGAACATCCGTCTCCTGCATCATCGGCCCGAACGAATGTCATAAATGATCGCCTCATCAATATGCTCTAGAGCCTCACCGTCAAGCCAGATTCGGCCACGGTCAATGTCGTCGACTACACACACGAACAGAACAGGCGTGACCAGCGTCGACCACCGTTTCGAAACAGCAGCATGAGGTCGACATCCATAGACCTTGCCACTGTTCCCGAGCTTTCGACTGAGTGGTGTCCGAATCGTTGCAGATATGGCCACTGCACGCGCTATAGCATGAGAAATGGCTGCCAATTCCTGCCCACAGACGCGGCGTTTAGATGGGTCACCTTCAAGAACTCAGGATGATTTGCCTAGGGAGGGTACGGTAAACTTCTGGGGTCAGCCTGCTCCGCGGCAGTAGAGTCTGAACGCTCCAAAATTGTTGGCCGCCCGACGTCTTCTGGCTCGAAGCACGTTGTTTTCGCGGTAGAGCGCAACCAAACTATAATGATTACAGCGACAGCTCTAGTCAAGTCATACTTCAAACTCACAAAGGCCTGCAACCAGCCTCATCGTCATTTGCCAGCATCAAAATATTTCCTCATCCGTGACTCAAAATCTGGCAAATTATTCCTCCTAGACACTGCGTCAGAGGTCAGCGTACTCCGCCACAATTATTTTGAACCCACCCATCCAGTCAACACCAACAATATTACCTGCGCCTATGTTTCCAGTTTAGCGACATTTTGGGTACGAGTACATACAATCTCGATCTCAAACTCAAAGCGATGCTTCACTTATCCTTTCATCATTTCCAATACGACAAGAAACATCATTGGATGTGACTTCCTCGAACACTTCGATCTCACTATACGTCCAAAAACACGAGAGATACGCACTTATGACGATCAATTACTATCATCAGCGCTCAAAAACACGACTCGCGCCAAAGCAGTCTCGTCCATTCAGCTAATTCCTCCAGTTCCTCATGTACCACAACTGGACGATGTTCTAAAGCGACATGAAGAGATTTTCAAACCTATCTTCTTTATGCCCGGTCTCAAGAGGAAGCGTTCTATCACAGCTCATCGCATCATCTTCGAAGCCAAAAGTTTACAAAATTAACAATCAATTGCCAAAGGGGCTTAGAGAAATGCCTCCATATAAAATGTCTTTTAAATTTTTATCTCACGAACTAGAAAAAGTGTTCAATCCTGCTAATATATTTAATTTTGATTATGATAATACTTTCACATGGTTAAATAAAAGACAGGATTAATTGTTTTTCAGCAGCATAACTTCTCGAGATTCTATCTTCAAGTTTTGTATTATTAAAACTGAAATGTTATGCATTATATCATCTTGTTAATCAACAATGCATAAAATCCATTATTAGTCATGGTTCCCTTTTTTTCTTGCAAAAGGTTATACTCGAATTATACCTTAACTTTTTTCCTATTTTTGATGAAGAATCCATCACACTTTACAGCCGAACTTTCTGATGCTGATAAATTGTACAGTACAACTAATTGCACCTATTTATGTGATGTGATATCTTTTTATATTGTACATTTTCTAATTTTATTATTTGATGGAACATCTGTGGTTTGAATTCCAATAAAGATATTCTATTCTATTCTATTCTATTTCTCATCCTCCTAGAGCACGTCCATTGGCACCACACAAGCATAAGGCCGCCGAGCAAGAATTCGCCATGCTACGTCAACAAGGCATCTTTGCACGATCCAGCTCACCATTTGCGTCGCCTGTGGTAGTAATAACAAAGAGTGAACCTGGAACGTTCAAAGTGTGCGGGAAGCATCGTATTCTCAATTCTTGCACACAGCCTGATTCTTACATCCTGCCAGGTCCATCTGACCTACTCAGATCTGCTATAGGTCATGTTGTGTACTCAAAACTCGACCTAGTGAAAGCTTACTACCAAGTACCTATAGATAAAGAATCCATTTCATATATTGCGTTTAGATTCACTTGAGTTGGCACGTACGAATATTATTATATACCTTTTGGTCTCAAAGACGCATCTAAGACATTTCAACGCGTTATTGACGAAATACTAGAAGGTCTATCATTTGTAATTCCCTACTTAGACGACATTCTAGTATTCTCCAACTCAATGCCCAAACATATGCAGCATATTGACATTCTACTCGCACGTCTAGCAGACTATGGCCTCCGGCTTCATTGCAACAAATGTGTCTTTGCAAAAACATCAAATGAATTCCTTGGTCATTAAATTTCCAAGAAAGGCATGACACCTCTACCTGCTAAGGTTCGTGCCATTCAAGATATAAGGCCTCCAACCACCGTTCGAGCGTTAGGACGATTCTTAGGCAAGATGAACTACTATTCTCAATTCGTACCTTGCCTTGCCAAGATTTTGGCACCTCATCACAAATACCTTGTGTCAGAAAGCGTTTTTGTCAAGAAATCACAACTGATTCAGCTCAACGTGGACGACATGTAGGCTAACGAGGATGCCAAAAGGGCTTTATGCAAAGTGCCCATGCTACATTCACCTGATTGATCTCAACCTTTTGAATTGATCACAGACGAATCTGACGTTACAACAGGCGCAGAACATCAATAGTCCATCAATGGCGTACACCGACCTATCGCGCTCTGCTCGTAAAAATTACAACCTCGCGAAACGCGATATGATACATTAGGTAAAGTGTTACTCGCTATCTAACGATCAATCCTACACTTCCACACCTATCTGGATGGCCAAAAGTTCAAGATCTACACCGACCATCTTCATCTACTCCCAATGCTCAGAGGAAAGAAAGATTAATTATATTCAAGACGTGTCAACTTGCAACTTACAGGAATACACGAGTATGAATATGAAGTCACTCACATTAAAGAATCAGAAAACGTAGTCGCAGACTCCCTGAGCCGTCCTGCGAAATTCTGTGCCTCTTTCCTGTGTCCTTCACCTATAAGTACTCAGAAATTGCAAGCAGCACAGCAAGATGACCCATCACTTCGTACATTTGATGTCAAACGCCTGAAAAGACTTGATTATGATGGAACTCTGCTGCAGTGTGAAATAACTGGCGTGGGCCCTCGGCCGTTTATACCTGAAAAACTCCGTCACAAGATCTTTAAGGTTTACCATTCAATGAGTCATGCATCTGGTGAAGCCTTAGTGGAAATTTTATCCAAAACTTATTTTGGCCTGGCATGTGGCGTGACGTCAAGAAGTGCTCAAAACAATGTCGAGAATGTCAGAGATGCAAAGTGACGAGACACACTAAATCGACGCCACAGGTTATCCAAGTGCCCAATGTCCGGTAAACGCACATACACGTTGATCTAGTTACCTTACCTGCCGTGAACAATACGGGATCGTACCACTCGATGGTATGAGGCCATACCACTGTCAGACATGAAGCAAAACACTGTCAGTTATGATTTAGAGCTCAATTGGTTCGCTCGGTTTGGTGCTCCAGCTGAAGTGACAACCGATAATGGTGCACAGTTACTCGGTGAAGAATTCGTTGCCCTACTGAAAAACTATGGTGTCCAACACTCCGTGACCGCGGCTCGTAATCTTAGAGCAAATGGTTTCGTCGAAAGGCCACACCGGGAACTGAAAGGGGCGCTCAAGGTTAGCCCAGAAGTAAATTGGCTTGCGGCTTTGCCGAAAGTACTCCGGTCAATACGTACAAGACCCCGAGAGCCGATCAAATGTAGCTCCGCTGAAATGGTAATTGGCGAATGTCTACGGCTGCCTTGCGAAATAGTCCGATCACGCTTTGAAACTGCGATAACGATTAACGATCCGGCATTTCTGTTTCCCCTTTGCAGTCACCTATAGTATAACGCTCAGAATCGGCGGATCTGTCCTACACGTTAGCAACATTGTCCAATCTACAAACAAAACGATTTTGATGTCTGCAAATGGTTCTTCGTCAACAACGACATGGATAACGGGATTCTAGCCAAACCGAAGCCCGGTCTTTATCGTGTTTTCGATCGACGTCTGAATTATATTATTTTGGAGATTAATGGTAAAGCTGAAGCTGTGTCCAAAAATAGATTATCGGAGGCCGATGTTGATCCTAATGACCCGCTGTTCAACGATGTTGAACTATCAGGCAGTGAAGAGACGATACTTCCACCTCCAGACAAATTTGATGACCACGGGCTGACGCTCAACATCTCACCAACAACAGAGCAAAGAGAAGCCGTCACGTCGTCAAGAGATATAGAGGAACCAGATTCCGTGTGAACAGAGCCAAAGTCAGTGTTTACTCGTTACGGCAGAGCCATAACACCTCCTGTAAGGTTAGTCCCTTCATTGTGTACTAATTTTTATTGTCGGTGGGTGGGAGGGGTGTATGTAACGCACGGCTTCGCGTTTCAACCCAACGATGTTCACTTTCGAAAAATAAAGTTTTCCTTAAGATCGCATATACTAATTCTGTTTTAACACAAGATTTGTCTTAACTGTGATTTTTGCAACAACCTCTGTTTGTTTCAAGCAGTTTTAATTGAGATTTCTTGAACTGCAAATTTATTCGTAATTAATAGGGTTTCGTTTCATAATAATAGTTACCCGCGCGCAATACGCCGGTAACATGCAGTGGATTTATGTGACTTAACGCTCAAAGCCAGGATTTACGTATTTTATGTGTATCAACAACTTTGCTAAGGCATGATGGATTTGACTTTTTCTTTTCTTTTTCAATCATTCACACAAAAAGCACGAACAATTCAGCCAAGACACTGTAGATTTATATATTTTGTACAATTTCTCATTCATTTGAATCCTGCCGAGATATTCTGTATTTATTTATTGTGTTTATTGTTACTACTTTTTTACGAGATAGTAACTAGTCTTGACAATATTTTATTTTGTTTCCGTCAATTTGGATTAACAGTGAATTTTAATTTGCTTTGAAACATTGTGTACAATATACGTAGGATGATTAGACTTATTATTATTATTATTTGTGGTGCTTAATCATGACAGTTTTTACACGATTTTTATCCAGCAATTATTAGAGACAATATTTATTGTATTTCTAATCATACATTAACAGTGACTTTAAACTAAATTGCTAATCAGTCTGGATTTACATTATCGTGCTCCTTCAACCATTTACATGAATTACTCTCGATTAAGTCGATTGTGTTTAGGATAATTACTTGACAATATATCATTTCCAGTCAAGTTCAATGTATGCAAGACTGCTAGAGGTGAGGGCCGACATATCTAAATTTGATTTCCATACTTCAATGCTGGTTTGATCGATAGTCGGTTGTCGTCGTACTCTGATGATGATCATGTGGAAGGTCAAACGTGTCGGTACATTTGCGGCTGGCGGTAGTTTTGTTATGTTGTTCGAAGACTGGTTAAATACAATGGGTTTGGTGTTTACTTCAAGCTCGCAAACTTGATTTTAAATAATTACCACCACCCGCAGTGTTGTGTTAAAATTGTATTGTCTATATATGTATATGTATCAAAGCTGCAAAAATTAATGTTCTAGGCTGCATAGGGTATTGCAGCCGACATTTCTAGTCAAGTTCAATGTATGAAAGATTGCTAGATGAAACCCGTATATCTAATTTGATTTCCATACCTATTCCGTGCGGTTTGATCCTCGATAGTCAGTTTGCCGTCGTACTATGATGATGATCATGGAAGGTCGAAACGCGTCAGTGCGTTGTGGCTGGCGGTAGTTTTGTTATGTTGTTCGAAGACTGGTTAAATACAATGGGTTTGGTGTTTACTTCAAGCTCACAAACTTGATTTAATTAATATATCATTTTGTTGCCGTCTAGAGCACGGTCCATTTTGTTTAACTGTGAATTGATTCGTGTTTTGCAACATAACCTACAATTAACGTCTGAAAACGGATGAGTCTTCTTATTTCACCCTTCGGAAAAATGTCAGGGACTGATCATGGAACGGATGTTGATAACAGCCACCATGAAAATGTAGGAAATCAGTTCAAAATAGACAGCTACCCCGCAAAACCTATTACTATAACTACAAATCCTCCTAAAACCTAATTGTCTTCTTTGATACCTCAAAAAGTTACACACACACACACACACATATATATATATATTTATATATATATATATATATATATATATATATATATAGTGCAAGATATTTCCTCTGACACAAATAAAGTAACAATTTATTGCTAAATTAAAGCCACCGTGGCTTATTGGAACGAATATTCTTACATATTTGATTAAGTTCAATAACATTCTTTGTTTAAATACTTTCGAGTATTGTAGTAAGAGTTTTTCGCCTTTTGTGTTTGAATTGCGTTGAGTTTCTCCATTGACTTCTAGCATCCATCTTGTTCTTTTATCAATTTTACCAATTTTGTTCCTCACATTAAAGCTTTGAGTCCTTGAGTTTCCGATTTGATTTTTGCATATTTGGAACGTCCAGGAAGAGGTAATTTAATTATTCTGTATTTCGTGTCACATCACTTTCCAGGTAAAACATTCGGTATGCATTGTTGCGTAAGAGTACACAGTCCTTCGCCTATGAATTGATTAAATTTATTTATACTTGTGATTAAAATTGGAGCTAATCAAATGTTTGAGGACACTGATTTCATATTAAATATGGAAGGAACAGTTAATACTTCAGGCTCATACACAAAAACAAAGTCTGATACAGAATTGGCATATGTGGGTTTCCCATTATTTTAATATGGCCAGAGCCTCTACAAAATATTTCGACCACGTCAGTTCAAATTTTATCAGTTTGTCACTGTATAAATTCCAGAATCGTTCATAATTTGTCGTAGATGCTCAAATGCTATTTAAAATTTATTATGTTGTGGACACTATGATTAACTTTTTATATCATGGATGGCTTTGCCAATGAATTTTGGGCCCACCGTGATCAGTTCCAGAGATAAAAATGTGGAAGGACTAACTCGCAATCCATATCAGTTTTTAATAGTCAAAATTCAGTGGCGATATCATACGGGAAGATCTGCACAAATGTGCAAGCTTTTGATCCTAGAGAAGATAGTGCGTGAAATTCAATCAGAATTTTATAAACGTCTTTGAGCATTTCGTAAATTCTACTATTTTGCTGAGCTACTATCCAGTCTTAGAGACACATTAGAGGTGTTTTAGACTTTTAATGTTGATTGGACATTTAAACCTGGGGGTTTGGACAACGTGTCTTGTTCATTCAAGGCTCAACTTTTGGCATCGCACAAGTAATTGAACGCTGTTGTCGAATTTCTACAATTGCGCAAAGAGGGAATTTGTAGACGATCAAATTCCCATTTTGCTTCTCCAATAGTGATGGCTCCCGAACCCGAATAGGGACAAAGGATGATTTATGAAATCTTTCGTAAATTGAACTCTATGACTAAGGGGACCTATAATCCTCTCCCTAACAAGAGCACTCTGCATAGAAACATAATTTGATATAAATTTTATTCAACTCTAGATGTCCAGAAAGTGTATTATCATATACCGATACAGGAATTTTATATATCAATCACCGCAATAATATTTCCAGCAGGAGATGGCAGGCATTTATTCAAATGCCCTATAGTTTGAAAATTGCCAGTTAGACATTCCAGCGTTTCGCTGTGGACATCCTCCACAATTGTTTATTCGCGAAGGTATAAAGAGAAGACCTAATTAACTTCATTCAGTCACGTGAGAAACACTAAATCAATTTGAGTCGGATTTAACCAGGGTGGAACAATATGGATTAATTGCAAAGCACAATAAGTGCGGAATTGGATGCTTTTCAGGCAAATATCTCGGACATATACTTTTCAAAGACGGAATTATACCTTTGGAAGACAAAATCCATTCCACCAAAGACGTAATGGAACCCAGAACGGCGCGCCAACTGCGTAGGTTCATGGGCATGATTAGATATTACCGACAATTTATTACTTGTCTAGCTTGAATTTAAAGATCGTTAATACGTCACATTATGCGTGAGAAGAGCACGAGCGAAAATTCCAGACCTATTACCTTGAGCAAAGCAGACCGAGAAAATTCAATAAGACTATTTAAATGCTAATTAAAATAACTAACGGCACTTTTAGATTTGAATAAGCCATAATACTTACACATATATCGTCTTTGAAGTAACTACCATGAAGGGTTGCACGACATTAGATCATCGCATTCCCCAGTTTACCTGGATTGACGACGAGACCAAACAATTATATATATAAGACTGATGTGTGCAATCCAACGACGCATGTAACAACGTTAAACCAGCAACTTTGACAAGATGCGTTGTCCATGATATCGATATCATGCTCAACAAAGTTACAACAACAACGTGCTCTATAAACGTTAATCGAACCAGCAGTACAAGAAGCAAATTTACCGTACGCAACGTCGACGACTGTAGCAAAATTATGTACTACTTGTTGAGAAAGGATTCTAAGACATCAATAGGTAGAGAAAGATAATTTCTCCATCAAAAATAAAGCACAATTTTCTTGATAAATTTAAACCACCGTGTCTGATAAGAACGTATTTAATAAAAAAGAAAATATTCGTTTATATTCTAGAAAAATTTTTATTTAAACATTTTGTAGTATTTACACTATTGAATCGTGCGTAATTTAAGCTTTCTGTATTTTGTGCCTGCATGGGGTTGAGTTTCGTTGTTGACTTGTAGAAGCCATCTTCTTTCTCGTATCATTTTTTTATAATAAACTGCTAACTCCATGAGTTTCCGTTTGCATTTGAGTTTACTGGAATCGTCCAGGAAAAGTTAACTTAATAATTCTGCTTTTGTTTCAAGTCTCTTTCCAGATCAATCATTTGCTGAGCAGTATTCCGTGAATGCCTTACTAATTAATTAAATAAATATGTATATTTTTGATAAACATAGTAGCTAATCGCAATTTTGAGGATCATGAGAGAATGGTATAAGAAGTCGGGCATGAGCTTGATAAATGTAAAAGGAAAGATTAAACAACAAAAAAAAATATATGTATATATATCTTTTTATTTCTTATTTAATTATCAATTTTCTAGTCCGTGTGATTAAACTCCGAGTGAGTCTTAGAGCCGTGAGAATATTTTAAATTTATACTTTTCACAGGAATTTGGAATAAATAATGTGCTACTGTCTATATATATATATATATATATATATATATATATATATATATATATATATATATATAATATCTTACAAACTTAAATAAAACATCAGTTTTTTAGAATTTAATTTGCCATTTCATGTCATTTGTCTTTCGTATATTGCATGAATGAAACTGTTTAAAATATTTGATAGACCATATGTGGCTTGAATTGAAACAAATATTTCTATTCTATTCTATATATTTATCAGTTGACGCCGTACATTGAATGGCCACATTTGGCAGCAAGAACGCATGAAGTATCCTATCTAGGGCTGGCATTGTGGAGGTTAATTAATGTATTGGATATTAATTAACTCCTCATATAAAAATAAATCAAATTTTATTTTTTGGACATTTGATGTTATCGCTGGTTTCGTAAAACAATATTGTGTTTTTAAAAAATATTGTAATTTTTTGGAAGTTTCTTTTGTTCATATTGTCGAAGTTTTTGACTTGTCTTAGTGAATGACTATAAGAGAGTTTTTCTGAATTATTGAGTTGCATGCATGCTTTATTGCATGATTCTATCTCGATACTCTTTGCTAATAAAATATTGAAATTTGCATCCATCTACCGTTCTTAATACGCATTATTGGAAAGGATTTCAAATTTGCTTCATGTAATTGACGTGGATATTTGTTTTCAAAATCACCACCGTGTCGTTCTGTCGTCTGTGGATATCAGCATGTTTGGGTGAGCACAGTTATTGTTATAATATATAAATTGCAAGAAATCTTATTCTAATATTATGGCTGGTTTAGTAAATTTGAGGATACAGAGCAATTAGCAGGTTGACTTGAGGAATGTAGTTTAAAAGGTAGTTCAGAGGAACTTAAGTGTTCCAAATTAGATGATCATACCGCATATATGGTCAATCCGGACCTGGTATCTCAAGGGCTCTCCCCTATGGTAGTTATTAAAGGGCTTCTACAGCATAATTTCAACAGAAATTCTTCACAGATATGCATTTACTATGATGAAGGAGTCAACACAATGATGAAAGCAGCCTTCTAGCCGCAGAAGTAAACATCAAAATAACAAATATATGTATTTTTGTTTTACCAAATGGATCCGCTTTATAGGACCAAACCCCTATTAATAATCGGTTAAGAATAACGCATTTGTGTAAAATTAATCAAGATGGCTTCTAACGGATTCAGAAACTTAGTAAGAAGACTGGCTGCACAAATAAACACCTTGACTGTGGAGATAGGGATAATTAAGTCTCGGATGGATGATAAATTAATAATAAATTCTGAGGTAATCCGCATAAAAGATCCAAGCAATATAGTTAGAAACACCAATGGCGAACGCACCAGGATGAATAAAACAGAAATATTGCGGTTTTTCCATCCAAATCGAGGACTATTTTCCGATCTTCATCAAAATTTAAGCCAATGATTGCACACTTGGATGTGAAAATTGCACATTTGTGGTTCGAAATATTCTAAGCATTTGCCCGAGCAAAAGAATTTACATTAGGAGCACCAATTGTGCGCGTAGCTGTCCAGGAATAAGTTGAACGGACAGTAGCAGTCCAGTTAGAATTGCCTGTTGACCTGACGTATGAAGAATATAGAAGATGATTGTTGGATCACGCCCGATCAAGGCCTCAGTAAATGTTTTCAGAATTGTACAGACTGAAGCCATTACTGGGTGATATTCCCCTTGATACATTGGCACGCATCGAACAGCATTTGTCCCAGCTAACTGAGTCTTCACCCGGGTTGAAACCGCATGGGGCCATCATTTTTATGCTGCTGGATCCTACCAGATACGGCACAATATCCAATGTCCAGGAAGTACTGGAAGAAAGAACTCAGGCTCTTCAAATTTCGGCCATGATGACCAATAAATTGGCAACTCCGACTCCATGCATGGCTTCCGATACAAAATCAGACAGGAGTAACATATATTATTGGAATTCTTTGCAGCGTAATAATCAAGTTCGAGGCAGAAAGCTGCATCCAGTGTCTTGGTGTAATACATCGTCTAACGGGCAGCAAAATAAGTATAGTGCGCCAAGATGACGGCTAATTCAATGATGAAATTGGGTCCATCGTTTCACCAATAAGAATAGAAATATAGATCCTTTAAAGGCTTTGATTTTTAAATCAACCAGCAGTGCCCATAAAATGTATTCAGAATCAGATAGCCTTTGAATAAAAAAGTATAGAAAACGTTGATACATGTAAGGATTTTCATTAAAGTTCAATCTTTAGAACACTTCAACGGACAGCCAGTACTTTTGCAATTGGATACTGGAGCTGATTTGTCGGTATTTCCAATGGCTTGGTTGCTTAAAAACGTCAAATCAACGCGATGATTTTTGTGTCAGGCAACGGGCGCGTTGCAAATTACTCTAGGAGGTTTACTGCCGGTATATCCCAGTGGGGTAGCCTAGGTGTTTTCTATGGTCGAAAAGCTTACCCAATGTGTTGAGTTTGTACTATTGAATGAAATAACAATAGAGAAGATTACAAAGTGCTTAAAATATTCATAGCTCAGTTGATTTTGTGCGCCACAATTTATTGATATCGGCCAGGGTGCACAGTTTGAGTTCAGAGAATACAATCAATGGTGCAAGTACCTCGAAATTAAGCATTCCAGTACAGCCAATTACCACTCACAGATCACCGCGACGGCTCAGCGAGCACACCGAAGTATGGTAGAGATATTCGATGTTGGTGCCACAAAAGCCCATGATCCTGGAGAGAAAAATTACATTTGGTCGTGTAGGCCATGGGGTTTACAATATAAACAGCTACAGGTTTCGCTACGACAACCTATGTATATGGAGGGCATATTAGCCTGCCAGTTGAACCCGTAATTACAGGATCCCATGAACGCTGCAAAATAGCTAATATTCAAAGGCGCCTTAAAAAGTTAATTGAATATTTATGTGCCTCGGCGACAAGCCTATGCATAACGACCTTCACGCACTCGCCTATGCATCGCCCACAATGTCATAGCTGCGAATGTCTAGCCCGAGACACTGCATGCTGTCAATGATAATCCGTATCGTATGTTAAGTGTGGATGTGGAGCATAATACAGTTGATCGTTATAGTAATGTTCCATGGCCGACTTCTGAAGGGAGAAGATTTGGCAATAGCCACCTTTGACACAGAGAACGCACCAAGGGTCCTATCACGGACTCACATGATTTTAAAAGGAAGTCCTCGCAGAATTGCACAAAGAATAATGAAGCAGTAAACAAATTAATGGCAGTAACTTTAGAGCCGAAGCAGTAAACATAATATAATAAATATTTGTATTTCTGTTTTACAAAAAGGATACGCTTTATTCGAGCAAAAACCTATAAATAATTGATTAAAAATAAATCATTTATTTTAATTTAAACAAAATGGCTTCTGATGGATTAAAAAACTTATTAAGAATATTAACTGCACAAATAACATCTTGACTACGGAGGTAGGGATAATTAAGTCTGGGCTGGACAACAAATCAAAAAATAATTTTGATATAATCCGAATAATAGACAAAATCAACATAGGTGAAGTCAACAAGCTTAATCTGGAAAACAACAATAATTACATCATGATGATATGTAATTAAAATCGGTCCTATTACGGATTTCTAACACTTGGATATTTTGGGTCAATCCCCAATCCAAGTTGATATCATAAAGCTAATTAATATATTAATATAATGCTATATTATTATAAGAGAAAGCAATGTTCTGTATGACATTAAGAAATATAATTTTTTAAGTCATCTGCAACTTACATATTTTGATATGATTGTGAAATTTTTACATAAAATGTGTGACAATTCAAAGTTGACGTGGTATTTTGTTGGGCTTTCGCCATCAAGTAGGGAATAATTTTAGAACTTTAAAACTAAACTGGCCTGCAATTTTTCACTTGGCACTCCCTCTATATTCCCAATGTGTCTTACAATATCCGCGTGGCCTATCGAAACTCTGGCGCTCGCAACTCTCTTGGTGTCTAAAATCTTTATACTGACACAGATATTGCGATAAGGTATTCGCTCTATATTCAATTTGGTATTTTAACAGTGAATCTCTTCCTATACGGTCAGAAGAGCGTCTGTATTCTGCCTGATTTGCGGCACCATGGTTGAGTCTGCTGTTACAGCATGTGCCTGTGGTCCGTGCTGCTTGTACATGCCATCTAACTCTTTGAATTTGATTGGACATTCACATGCAAACTCTCAGAAATCTTTGATGTGTCACTGGGTCTGTAATAATAGAAATTACTACATCTTGTGATTTATTTAGTCAAGAAGATTTTACACAATGGCATTCATAAAATTTTGAGGGAATTTGATTCCCTATCTTCACTAACAGCAACATTTCGCATATAAGTGTCGAACTTGCCGGATGATATCTCATTTGAACTTCAGCCATTAAAAACTAAAATGAGTTGCGCGGTACTTCTTCCTCAATTTTTGTCTTTAAAACTGCCCATTGTGATTCTTAAATTCTCTGTTAATGCAAAATAATGATCCATACTCTCCAAAATTTATCAAAATATAAATTGCATTTGAAAATCTCTGAACAATTTTGAATGATTTTCGGATATTTTCGGTGGCAGATTGATCAAATTTTGGCTAGCGCTGAAGCCAAATTTTGTAGAGGATCTGGCCTTTATTGACTAATGCGAGCCACATAGACGCCAAGACTGTGGTGGATTTAGTAAATTTATAGGAGTCATACATGCGATTCCCTATACCATGCTCTAGGTAACCTCATATTTAGGATTATTTTCCATGTTTGATCTGGAATGAGATTTGACACGAAAAACAGAATAATTAAATTACCTTTTCCTAGACGATCACAATATTTACAAATTAAAACGGAAATTCTATTTAACTGTAATATATTGCGACGATCAAAAATTTTAAAAAGGAGGAGAGAAACAAGGTGGCTGCTACAAGTCAACAAAGTAGATCACGTACGTCAGGCAAAAAATACAGAAAACTGAAATTACGCACAATACGACATTATAAATAAAATTTCAAAAGTCGATATAGATTTAAACGAATATTTTCTTTTAAAATAATGTTTGTTCTGTAACGCCCAGACTAAAAGATGTGCCATGCGACGTTAATAAGTAGACTAATGAAGAAAAGGAAAGAACAGTTACTGCGGGTGAAAATTAACAGGGCCAGAAAAATATTCACCGGCAAATGCCGTGCGATTTTATGAGTTTTTGCAGTGCTTGGATGTCCAAAAGTCCTTCTAGGCACAAGCTCTGTCATTCCAGTTCAATGGTGGGTGGTCTTTTGTGTAGATTCCCATGGACAAGTTGAATTGACAAAGGATGTGTTAGATGTTGTTCAAAGGCCTAAAATAGACTTGTTGAAGATCTGCAGCAACACGAAAATGGTTGGCCTACGTCGATATCCCATTAATAAATGATCAATTATGTTTGAATTGACGCACAGCAACAAGAAGATTGCAAGCATAAAAATCGGCGTAGATAGCCAGTATGGAAAAGAGAGAGCCAAGAATCACACGTATCGAGTAGAGCACGTGTATATAAATGCGAAGTCGTACGCAATTAGTCAAAGGTAGTTTTTCGCTTTCTCATTGTTCCTGCGTAAATAATTTGGAATTTTATTTTGACAATATTTCGGCGAATTTATTTGAGCTGTTACATCACTTTCCTCTCTGAGAAAAAAGAAAAGGTAAAAGAAAAAAATTTTCCCGGAGAGGCTTGTTCAATCCCAGTAAAATAATGGTTATTATTGTGCTCATAATTAACCACAAATAGATCGTAATGCTGGGCTAGTTCATATACGTTAATTGCTTGAACAACAATAACCGATAGTAATTGATACACAAATTATTAGCTTTAGTGGCCGGTCATACCCCATGAAGCGAAATAGAGCAGTGTGAAATGTTTTGAGAGCCGCAGCGTGAACTTCGCAGTAGATTGGAACTAAGAGGTGCCTGGTTTATATTATAAACTGGGCAGGCTGGATCGCTGACAATGAGACTTCGATACGACCAAAGAAGCAGGTGTGTGCTTGACATTGTGGTCCATGATATTCGTTAATAAATATGTACGGTGTAACTGATGAGTTGTGGTATGTATGATAATGCTTTACACCAATATATGATACCGGTGACTACTTAGTGTTGTTACACCAAGCGTTAGCTCGAAGTAGCTAGTCATACCAAAATAAGCAATTGTGGGCTCAAGCGTGAGACATACGTGCAACATTATGTATACAAAAAATATATAAAAATGAAGTGTTAAAAACGAAAGTGTACTCGAATATTGCCACAGAAATGGCATAATACCCAAGAACTGTTAGCAAATGCGATACAAGTATTAGCTAAGAACAGATGGTTATACGACGTTAGGCATGTGTGTATGAGATTCATGCTGATCACATCAGGTAAAATAGGACGCAAGTAGTTCTCAAAAACTTTAAACGATGAAATGTAGAATTACAATAATGAAATAGAAATGTTTTTGTAGGTTACACGTAATGCAAAGCAATTTATAACTAGGTTGGGATTGTAAGCATGTGGAACCTTCAGTTTATAATTCGCCCGAATCAGGCGGTTCGACAAAAGGTTTCATCTTGTCTATTCTTACATATGTAGGTGTTGCAGCTTACACAATAATGAAATATTTAGGCTGTACGAACAAAATCATGTAAGGACCGCGATATCTGGTATGCAATGGTGTAACATCAGCGTCGTTGCGAACAGAAACTTCCTTGCAACTATGAATTGGCGGATGGAAGAAGACTGGCCGAGGAGTATATCTCGGCTGCTTAGAAGACATGCCACTGAAATGAAGTTAAGAGCAAAAAGCGTCGACTTGTGTGTTATCTACTCCGGATAGTAAATTTGGAAGCTGACTAGTCTGGCGCAAGTCCATGCCATACAAATGTTGTGACTCAGATGCCTACATAAAGGATTAATTTGTTTCGATAGGACGGAAAAGTACATTTGATTGTAGTTGAGAAATCACAAAATTTTCTGTAATTCCTTAAAAGTCTTTCATGACGCAATATTCTTGACTGAATTGACGTCAGATGACAAAGGTTGTATATTTTGAAGTGTAATACAATGCCCTAGGTAATCGACGTATATAGTTGCAATTTGCGTTTTGACTGGACCAAAAACCATTATGTGATCAAGATATTATATAGAGTAATCAGTTGTTTTTGCGGTCTATGCTGTCTTTGAACCTCTGAAATGTCTCAGTGGACAATTGACACCAAAATGCATGTAAATGTATTCAAAAGACCGAAAGGGGTGCTGATCGCATTTAAAAATTATCTTCTGGTACTACCAGAATGGGGTAGTATGCTTGTCTGAAGTAAATCATTGAAAGTTAAATGCTAATGCTGAGTTATCCAAGCAAGGTTTTTATAATGGGAATGGGACATGTATCAGATATGGTCACCAAATTTTGCTTGAGATAATCTCCACAGGCTCTGTATGATCCGTTCGATTTAGAAACCTCGTGTAATAGTGAAGCCCATGAATTTTTATTTTTTTTTAGGTGCGATATGTTTTCCTGTTGTGACAATAAGGTGCATCATGTTTTAGACATCTAGCTCTGACTTGTTGAGATCAAACAATGACTTGTGTACTCAAAGAGCTATTGATATTTCTGTCCAATTCTGCACTGGAGATGGCTGTATGACCTGTAGCTTCAAACGTTCGGAGGGTGTCCAGAAACTTTGCTGAAATCCAGTCGAAGGGTCAATGACCCTTTGTATTAGCAAGACCAACAATGAGACGATATTTCAACACTAAATCAAGGTGTATTGCGTTGCATGAGACCTTGGCGACGATGATATTGTGATAAAATTTACGTCGTAAACGTATGTTAAGAGAGCGATTCCGGCAACCTTAAGTTGGAATGTATTCCTCTGTAACTGTTACAAGTAGAAAACATATAGACATCTTGGCCATGGATTTATCCTTGAGAACAGAAACGGCTGCACATGTGTCTACGATTAATTCCTCTCCGATTTTGAAATCGGGGAGATGCAGCTGCTCATTGGGTTACTTGGCCGGTTCAAATAGAAAAATAGGCTAGTCATTGCAAATGACATTATCTGTTTTCCTCTCTTCGTGGCATATTCTTCTTGGAAGAAAGGAGTCAACAGAAACTGCAGCAATAACTTGTTCCCCTGTTAAATACTGTTTGTTGTGGAGAACTAATATATACGCAAGTATGTATTAGGTTTTGCGAACCTAGTAGCAAATTACTTCAGTTGTGACCAGAAGGATAAATCAAAGGCAGCATGAAATAAACGCATAATGTTATGCACAGTCGTTTCGTGCTTATTGGCGACTCATCAGTAGGAGCCGGTATTACGCCCTTTAATCACTATATATTTGGGTGAAGAATGTGGGATAATGGGACGGTACAATCTCCTAGACGAATGTGTAAACCTGCGATGATGAAGCTAATATCGTATACTCTACGACAATGCGACTTCAACGCTAACTCCCACTGTAATATATATATATATATATATATATATATATATATATATATATATATATATATATATATATATATATATATATATATATTACTAACACAATAGCCATAGTGTTAGTATCCTTTACAGACTCGGTATATGTATTATTCAGTGGGAGTTAGCATTGAAGTCGCATTGTGGACGACTTTATAGGATGGTATCTTCACTTTTGCAGATTTACACATGCGTCTAGGAGATTGTACCGTCCTATTATCCCACATTCTTCACCCAAATATATAGTGCTTAAAGGGCGTAATACCGGCTCCTTCTGATGAGTCAGTAAGCACGAAACGAACGTGAATGAGATTATACTTTCCGTTCATGCTGCCTTTGGTTTGTCCTTCTGGTCACAACTGACCTAATTTATTACTAGGTTTACAACACCTAATACATACTTGCATATATATTAGGTCTACGCAACATACAGTATTCAACTGTTATATATTGAATTGAATGATGTCATACTTACCGCGAAATGTGACAAATGATATCAATCAAGGCCAGAGTGTATGGATTTACTGGAGTAACAGGTGTTCAGAAATTGTTGAAATTATAAAATTCGGTTATCTATAGCATAAATTGATATTTATTATGTTGGTATCATGTACCGACTCGGAAACTGTCGTGTTAGTACCATCAACCTTTTCGGTACAATAATGTTGGTATCGGTTATTAACACAATAGCCATATTGTTAGTATCCTTTACAGACTCGGTATATATTTTATATAGTGGGAGTTAGCGTTGAATTCGCATTGCCGAAGACTTATTATGATGTTAGCTTCACTATTACAGGTTTACAAATTCGTCTAGGAGATTGTACCGTCCTATTATCTCACATTCTTCACCCAAATATATAGTGTTTAAAGGTCGTTATACCGGCTCCTACTGATGAGTCGCCAGTAAGCACGAAACGAATGTGCATTAGATTATACTTTCCGTTCCTGCTGCCTTTGGTTTATCCTTCTGGTCACAACTGAACTAATTTGTTTCTCTGTTGTTGCTTGGGGTCAGCTAAAGAAGGAAACTTGCATCCGTTTGGTAAATTCTGCAAATGGTGCAGACCACTTTGAAAATTATAGAAATTCTTTTGATGATTATAGCACCAAATTTTGGAGAATACAGACTGAATGATCGAGAGATCTTGATTGTAATTTGTACTGATTTAGACTCTGTTGATCCAAGGGTTTATAAGCTTTTTCGTGTCTATGACGTTCCTTTAAAAGATTTTAGTCATATCAGAAATATATCTCTCTTAAAAGCATAGCCTAACAACTGATCTAACTTAGAATTAAATATGTTCTTGTTTGAAAGTTAAAAAATGATAAAGAATAAAAAACTGATGCTAAGAATGCATACAGAGACTTAAAGATATAGAAAAAATACTTCAAAACATACGTGCCCTGTAAATTTTAAATGCTAATAATGAAGAGCTTACCAAAATCTGCTTCATTGTTTGAACACGAATGGAAAGCAGGATATGATACATAAGAACTTAGCCGAGAAATAAGTTTTCACCGATTGAACCACAGATTGCATTGACCCAAAACTGTACAAAATTAGTTAATGGCGTATTTGCGCGTTTTCATTTGTCCAGCGTATTAAATTTTGAATTTAATTTTGACCATATTTACGCAAATTAATTTGTGCTCTTACAGTTCCAAATAGCGACGGTGGTTTCAATATATGAATAATTGTTATTTTATTTAAGCCGTAGTAATTACCATTATCTACAATGTGTGAGAATTCACTGCTAACTTATGCTTTTCTTGGGCTTGGACATCAATTTTTGATCTTTTTTAGAACCATAAAATTAAATTATAATATTAATATTAATAATAATAATAATAATAATAATAATAATAATAATAATAATAATAATAAAAATAATGATAATAATAATAATAATAATAATAATAATAATAATAAAAAAGACAAGTACAATTGTAAACAGAAACGTACATTATTGAAATTTTTATTTCTGCATTCTGTATTATTATATTAAAATGATTTGCATTATATTGTAACAGGCGGCTCCACGTTACAACTCAACGAGTCTAATTTTCGACAGATCCTGGTTCACCTCAGGGTCACATGTGCTAATTCTGATTTTAGACAATCTTTCTCCTAGCTGTGGTTTAGAAACAGACTCTGTTAGTTTCAAGCAGCTTTAGTTGAGATTTCTTGAGTTGCAATTTTATTCGTAATTAATGGGTTTTTTTAGAAAAAACAGCACAAACCCGCGCGCAACACGCCAGACGCATTCAGAGGATTACTGTGTTGTAGCTGTCAAAGCCGGGATTTACATTTTTTGTGTGCTCTTGATCTATTATCCAATGTGATTCATGACTTACTGTTATGTGCCTAGATATTAACTTTGTGCTAAAAAAATTTTTATTTTGTTGCCGTCTAGAGCACGGTCAATTTTGACTAACATTGAATTTCATGTTACTTTGGAACATTTGCTCAGGATACACCTATGGTACTCGACTTAGCCTTCTCACATCACAGCACAGGGGAAAAGGGACTGACGCCAGCTAGAAAGTAATATTGATTATTAGCTCGGCCCACGAAAGAGATTTCTTTCGTCGTCAGCTACCAGGCATATGGAGGAATCACGTAGCATAGATAAATGCACCTCTAACCCCGCTCAAAGACCTCCTACAATATCATCATATTAATCAATATTAAAAATAATCAATTGCTAGACATTGCTATCATTTTTGTATAATGTTACACACGAATTATACCCTAACTTGTCTAATTATCAGGTCTGTTAATTTCGATGATGAATCTATAATTATTTATGTAATCCCTCATTGTACAAATGCTATTAACTAAAAGACCATTTTTCTTTTATCATAATAACTGTATCAAAATCGATATAATGCACGCAGTTATATTACTGCTGGGTTTTTTAGACTGGAGTAGAATAGAATATCTTTATTTGGATTCAAATCACACATGTTCCAACAAATTGATAATAATAATAATGGAAAATTTACAATATAAAAAAAGATATCACATCACATAAATATGTGCAACTAGTCCCATATAGATAAGTTAATGTCTCTAGTTATAATGTACAATATATCAACATCAGAAAATTCGGCTGTAAAATCAAAGAATACGTCATATAAATTTTGATATAATTATTATGATATAGAAAAAAATATTCTTGTTAAATAATCGCATTTGTACAATAATTGATTATATAAATAGTTATAGCTTCATCATGGAAATAGGAAAAATTAGGGTATAATTTGAGTTAAATATTATACAAAGTATGATAACCATTACTAGAAATTGATTATATTTAGTGTTGACTAAATGATGATATAATGCATAACATTTAAATTTTAATAATACAAAACTTGGAAATAAAAATCTCAAGGTATGTTGCTGATCAAAGTTATCCTTGTCTTTAATTAAACCACGAGAAATTATTATCATAATCAAAATGAATATGAATTTCTCTGTGAATTGGATGAAGTATTTGGCAATTTGAAATTAATCGACAGCATTAAAGCAATTTCATGGATCTAACTGATACTTCGGGTGGCCAGGAACCAGGACATGTTATTGACAGTGATGTATTGATAAAATTAATGTTAAAATAAAATCAAAAAAGGTCACTTTGGTATATCGATTGATAAACTACTTTAATTACCTTTAACTTTTGTGAATGCGCTCTGCAATTTTATAAATCGAATTTTTATGAATAAAAAATTACCAATAGATATTCTAAGGATAGTAGCTAAACCATTGCCAAAAGTAAGTAAGCCAACATTCGCCAGTGATTATAAATTAATCTCTATTATCCCTTCATATTTGAAGATAATTGTGTAACGTGCGTCTCCGCATTACATCCCAACGAATGACAAATATAGTTTTCATTAGGGTCACATATGCTTATTCTGGTTTTACACAATATTTTTCTTAGCTGTGATTTTAGCAACAATCTCTGTTAGTTTCAAGCAGTTTTAATTGAGATTTCTTGAACTGCAAATTTAATTGCAATTATTAGGGTTTTGTTTAATAATAAAAACACACCAGCGCGCAATACGCCGGTACCAAATTCCCAAGAAACTCCATGAAATTTCTTGGAGCCGGCTTATCCTCCAAAAGGAGTCAGCCGCAGTAAAAAAAAATACGCCGGTAACATGCAGTGGATTTATGTGACATAACGATCAAAGCCAGGATTTATGTATTTTATGTGTATCAACAACTCTGCTAAGGCATTCTGGATTTATATTTTCTTTCCGTTTTCAATCATTCATTCTGGATTTATTTATTGTGTTTATTGTGACTACATTTACACGAAACAGGAACTTGTGTTGACAATATTATTTTGTTGCCGTTTAAAGCACAGTCCATTTGGATTAACAGTGAATTTTAATTTGCCTTGCAACATTGTCTTCAATATATGTATAATGATTAGACTTAGCCTTCTCACATCACCCATCGGAAAATAGTTGGAGACAATTCATAAGCACGGATCTCAGCAACAGCTACCAGGCATATGTAAGAATGTTATGGCGTCACTAAAAAAAATAGCTACCCCGCAACAACCTCTTACAATAACCACAAAACCTCCTACATAAATGGTGCACCGGATGAGGTCGATGTAACACTGCCATCTATACTCGACAGCACACACACACAAGGTGACGTCCAACTCAGATTATGCAGGAAGCCCAGCATCAATTCGCATCGCATGGACCCAGTATAAGATATGCCAATTCGATCCAGACTACTTTGACAAGTGGATCGACGATGTTAGTTTATTGGCCAAGGTGTCCAATATAACAGACGTGGGCTCAATATTTTTGAGGGCTTGGGACAAAATCCAAATGTCTTTTAGACGCGGACTCAAAGATATACTGTATCAATAAACTGAGGAACATGTTAGCAACTATGGCAGAAACTTCAACGCAACGTCAAATAGCGCGTGACACCAGATCGGGAAGACAGGTTTACAGAATTGATGAGCCCTACGTCCCTAGGTAGCCGCAAGCCTTCCGAGCAATTTAGGGAGATGGAGCTGAAAGCCTCTGAATTCAATCTACCTAAGGAAATCTTGATGCGACTATTCATTAAGAAACTTCCTCCGGCACTCCAAGAGATGACCACGTTTCTGCACAAATCCGTCAAAGTGCAAGACGATGTACTGCCGGCACGTCTAGACAAATGAAGAAAGAAAAACCATTGCAGCTCACCTGCCTCAGAGCCAGGTTGCATCACTTCACGCCTGTCCAAGCCTCAATCCACATCCTCATCAGCTCGAACTAATGTCACCAATTAGCACATCATCAGCCTGCTCGAGAGTTAGGCCGGATTCGGCCTCAGTAGATGCCGTCCACTATAGAGGCGACCAGAGCAGGCGTGACCAGCGTCGACCTCCATCCCCAAACAGCACCAGGTGGTCGACGTCCAGAGGCAGGTCCACAGTTCCACAGCTACTGGCGGAGTGTTGTCCGAATCACCGCAACTATGGCCACTCCACGCGCTATTGCCTGACAAAGGGCTGCAAATTCTCACGCATTGACGCAACGTTCAAATAGGTGCGGTCAACTTCGACAACTCAGGATGATCCGCCCATGGAGCGTTCGGAAATCTGCTGGGGTCAGCCTGCTCTGCGGCAGTAGAGGCTGATCACCCATAAATTGTTGGCCGCCCGACGTCTGATGGCTCGAAGCACATTCCTTTTGCGGTAGAGCACAATCAAACTATTGTCTTTACAGCAACGACTCCAGTCAGGTCATGCTTCAAACGCCCAAATGCCTGCAACCAGTCTCATCGTTAGTTGTCACTATCGACTTCTTTCCTCATCCGTGACGCAAATTACGGCGAATTATTTCTCATAGACACTGGATCAGATGTCAGCTTACTCCGCCACAATTATTTTGAACCCACCCACCCAGTCAACACCAGCAGTCTTACCTGTGCCAATGGCTCCAACATAGACACGTTTGGGGTACGAGTACACACAATCTCGTTCTCCAACTCAAAATAATGTTTTAATTATCCGTTCATCATTGCCAACACGACAAAGAACTTCATTGGACGTGATTTTCTCGAACACTTTGACATCACTATGCGTCATAAAACTCAAGAGTAATGCACTGCTGACAATCAGTTGCTATCATCAGCGCTAAAACACACGATTTGCACCAAATCAGTCTCATCTATTCATCTAATTCCTCCAGTTCCTCGTGTACCACAACTGGACGATGTTCTAAAGCGATTTTCAAACCTGTCTCCTTTATACTCGATCTCAAGTGGAAGCGTGCCATCACAGCTCATCGCATAATCATATCGAAGCCATTTCCTCATCCTCCTAGAGCACGTCTATTGGCACCAAACAAGAATCCGCCATGCTACGTTAACTAGGCAGCTTTAGACTATCAAGCTCACCATTTGCGTCGCCTGTGGTATTGGTAACAAAGGGTGAACCCGGAACATACAGAGTGTGCGGAGATTATCGTATTCTAAATTCTTGCACACAGTCTGATTCGTACATCCCCTCAAATCCAGCTGACCTACTGAGATCAGCTATCGGTCATGCTGTGTATTCAGAACTCGACCTAGTTAAAGTCTACTGTCAAGTACCGACGGACAAAGACTCCATTTCCTATACTGCATTCAGATTCAACGGAGGTGGCAAAGACGAATATCATTATATGTCTTTCGGTCATAAGAACGCATCTCAAACATTTAAACGCGATATGGACGAAATACTAGACGGTCTAACATTGGAATTCTATACTTAGACGACATTCTGGTATTCTCCAACTCAATGCCCGAACATATGCAGCATATTGGCATTCTACTCGCACGTATAGCAGACTATGGCCTCCGGCGTCATGGCAACAAATTTGTTTTTGTACAAACATCAATTGAATTCAGCAGCCATCAAATTTCCGAGAAAGGCATGACACCTCTACCTGCTAAGGTTCGTGCCATTCACGATCTACAGCCTCCAACCATCGTTTGAGCGTTACGACGATTCTTAGGTAAGATGAACTACGATTCTCGATTCGTACTTTGCATTGCCATGATTCTGGCATCTCTTCACAAATATCTCGTGCCAGAAGGCCGTTTTGTCAAGAAACCACAATTGATTCAGCTCAACGTGGACGAAATACAGGCTTACGAGGATGTCAAAATGGCTTTATGCAAAGCGACCATGCCACATTTACCTGATTGGTCTCAACCTTTTGAATTGATCACAGACGCATCCGACATTGCCACAGGCGCAGTACTTCAACAGTCCATCAATGGCGTACACCGACCCTTCGCATTCTTTTTGCAAAAACTACAACCTTGCGAGACGCGATGTGATAAATAAGAGAAGGAGTTACTCGCTATCTACCGGTCGATCTACATTTTCACACCTATCTGGATGGCTGAAAGTTCAAGATCTACACCGACCACCTTCCTCTACTCTCGGTGCTCAGAGGAAAGAAAGATTATTTATATTCACGACGTGTCAACTCACAATTTACACGAATACACAAGTATGAATATTTAGTCACTCATGTCAAAGGATCAGAAAACGTGGTTGCAGACTACTTGAGCCGTTCTGCAGAACTCTGTGCTACTATCATGTGTCATTTACCTATAAGCACTCAGGAATTGCAAGCAGCACAGTAAGATGATCCATCACTTCGGACATTTGATGTCAATCGCCTGAAAACATTTGATTATGATGGAAACCTGCTGCACTGTGTTAAATAACTGGCGTGGGCCCTCGGCCGTTTATACCTGAAAAACTCCGTTACAAGATCTTCGAGTTTTACCATTCAATGAGCCATCCATCTGGCGAAGCCTCCGTGGAAATTTTATCCAGAACATATTTTTGGCCTGGCATGCGGCGAGATGTCAAGATGTGGTCAAAAAACTGTCTAGATTGTCAGAGATGCAAAGTGACGAGACACACCAAAACGGCGCCACAAGTCATTCAAGTGCCCAAAGTCTGGTTCACGCACATACACGTTGATCTGGTAACCTTCCCTGCCGTGAACAATAAACGCTATCTGCTGTCAATACGGGATCGCACCACTTCCAGTTACATACAGTATAACACTCAGAATCGGCCGATCTTTCCTACACGTCAGCAACATGGTCCAATCTACAAACGCAAAGATTTTGATGTCTGCAAATGGTTCTTCGTCAACAACGACATAGATAACAGGATGCTAGCCAAACCTAAGCGTGGTCATTATCGTGTGTTAGATCGACGTCAGAATTACATTATTTTGGAGATTAATGGTAAAGCTGAAGCTGTCTCCAAACACAGATTATCCCCCGCCGACATTGATCCAAATGACCCGCTCTTTCGCGATGTTGACCAATCAGGCGGCAAAGAAACGATTACTCCACCTCCAGACAGTTTTTCTGACCATGGGCTGACGCCCGACACCTCACCCACAACCAAGCCAACTCATGCCATCACGCCGCCGCGAGATATTGAGGAACCAGAATCAGTGACGACAGATCCAACATCAGTGTTTACTCGTTACGGCAGAGCCATAACACCTCCTTTAAGGTTAGCCCACTTCATTGTATTCTAATTTTCACTTTCGGAGGGGTGTATATAACACACGGCTCCGCGTGAAAATCCAACGATGTTCTATGTTGACAAATATAGTCCTCTTTAAGGTCAAATAGTCTAACTCTGTTTTTACACAATATTTCTCTTAACTGTGTTTCTAGCAACAATCTCTGTTAGTTTCAAGCAGTTTTAATTGAGATTACTTGAACTGCAAATTTAAATGTAATTAATAGGGTTGTTGAGGCCCCTAATCTGTTCGTGTCTGTAAGCCCCATAGATGCCAGATCGCTGGAAGTCCTAAAATTCACAGTAGAGTCTGATATGCTTATATTATTGCTTGTGTCATTTAAATTCAAGTCCGCTATGTCCTGCACTAACTTGCATGTGTCCTCATACTTAATATCGGTATCCATGATCAAATGTTTTAATAATTAAATTGACACTTACAATGGCAAATGGAAGGTGAGAGTCGGACAGCTTCAATCCCAGCAATAAATCTTTTTTATGTGTACGTAACCCACAAATAAAACAATTATACCTGTTCCAAGGCTCCTCCTCAGTGCTATATTATATCAGAACACAAGGCAAGTATTGGAAGATTATATTGAAAATTGTTGTAATCGTTTATAATGGAAAGAAATGTTAAAATGCAGCAGACCAAAATTTTAGAACCAGACAGGAAGCGAGATACTCAAAAACTGAAAATAGCGCACAATTTTAAAAATCAAGTATTTAAACAAAGAATGTTCTGGAAAATAAAAAGAAAAAAATTCTTTTTAATTAAAGTTGTTACAATCAGCTATGGTGGTTTAAATTTATCATTCAAGGTCATTTTATATAAGGCGGAGGATTCAACATCCTTCACAGGGTTTTGTTTCATAAATATAGAAACCCGCGCGCAATACGCAGGTAACATGCGGTGGATTTTTATTTCTCTGTGTTCAAACATTGGATTTACTTAGTTTACATGCATTAAACACATTTTTCACAACTACTAACTGTACAGTTCAATGGATCTATATAATTTAATCGTTCAAAACCTAGCAAATAGTGCAATGATTAGTTGTGGTATTTTTTAAGACTGTTTTTACACGATTTCTATCCATCAATTATCAGTGACAATATTTATTGTGTTTCTTAACATCAATCATCAGTGACTTTAAACTAAATTGCTATTCAGTCTGGATTTATATCATCGTACCTTTTCAATCATTTATATGAACTCATCACGATTCAGCCGATTGTGCTTTTTGTGATTACTTTTGTATAAGACATTTAATTGTTTTGACTATATATTATCTTTTTACAGTCTAGAGCACGAGCTTTTTGGATTAACTGTGAATCGATTCATGCATTGCAACATAGCATTCAATAAACGTCTCATGACATGGATGAGTCTTCTTACTTCAACCTTCGGAAAAAGGTCAGGGACTGATCATGGAACGGGTGGTGATAACAGCCACCATGAAAATGTAGGAATAGGAAATTATTACTAAATAGACAGCTACCCCGCAAAACCTGTTACAATAACTGCAAAACCTCCTACAAGATAATAACGTAGAATCAGATTAAATAAATTCATCAGAGTTTACAATGTGAAAATTTACATAATCCCTCATTACGCTGAAATTTCTAAAAAGATTCCAGTTGATTCTGGAACATTGCACGTGTGTATTCCTAAATTTAAGTTTTGGTATTTTGCTACTAAAGTTGTTCCATTGTAAAATAATTTTTTTCTGGTCCAATTCCTTAAATAGATTACAACATTATAACTATGTGTGTTCACCGCTTCAACTTCTAAATATACATGATCAAAGCATTCCGAACATCTAGTTGATTCCTTTATAACCTGCTTGAGATCATGGTTAGAAAAAATTGATTATATCACAGTCATGCAAATTATTAAAATCGCTTACCAAAAAATTATAACCATGGCAGTCCAAAATAGATTGAAAAGAATTGGTAAATATTTGATCATCATATAAACTAGCATACGGCGGTCTGTTACCTGCGATTAAGATCAAATTATCGACTAGTATAGATTAAAAAAATCAATGACAGTATTATATTCACTAGTATGTAACACTTCCGCATTTAATATAGATTTAATATAAATAAGAACTACTTCACCTCTTTTATCCTATATATATCAAACTTGATATGGCGTATGCAGCGATATTACAGCCAAACTTTCCGATGTTGATATATTGAACAGTATAACTAGAGAGATTTATTTATCTATATGAGACTAATTGCACATATTTATGTGATGTGATATCTTTTTTATTGTATATTATCCAATATTATTATATTTTGATGGAACATATGAGGGTTGAATCCAAATAAAAGTATTCTATTCTATAATAATATATATATATAATATATGTAATAATATATAATAATAATATGTAATAATAATAATAATAATATTAATAGCCGTAATAATAATAATAATAACAATAATATTTTTTTAAACAAAGTCCGACAGGCCCAACAATTGAAATGATAATGTACGAATCAAAAGTAGGAAATGTAGAGTTGAATGAAATTGTGACTAGCCAAGCATTTAACAATAATTATGAAAAGAGTTGTGAAAGAGAGGCGCTTCCGTCAACTTTGTGATGAATCGTTCTGATGAGAAGGAGTTTCCATTTTATTAGGTAGGATCGACTAGAGTAAGGATCATGAAGAGTCCAAGTATCAATGCAGGATTTGTTTGTGTTGGACCAACGAATTTGAGATTGATTTAGAGGGTGAGGAAGGACCAGCTGCAGAATTCGTCCGACGGAATTCTTTGTCGTCATTTTCGTGTTTATGTAAGGTAGTATTGACAAGGATAAAGTCGACTAGATTGAAGCTTGTGAAGAGTCAGAACATCAGTGTCTCGTGCAGTGTTCACTGACTTCAGCTGAACGAGTTTACGATTGTTAGAAGGCGAGGAGGAACCAGCATCCGATGTATAGTGTCAGATGGTCCAGCTAACTTTTTGAGTTTCCGATCGTTTGCTGAAACAAAATGAAGAGAATTAGTACAGCAAATAATTGCAAATTGCTTAATATTTGAATGCGGTAAAATAAAAATCGTATTGGAGAGTCCAGAATTTACTATTAGAATCAAAGGCGACTTGTTGAAGTTGATGGCTCGGCAAGATACGATGTAACGCTCCGAAATTGGTTAATAGCCTAAAAGTAAACTTGTAATACAAAGAATAACGCGATATCAGAATTGATTTTATTATCTTCAAAAGGCTTTGTAAGGTTTCGGATTAATTCCTCCATATTTTGCCAGAATCAAATTCACATTCAAATAAACTGTACGAATTAAAACGCGCAACATTTCCGTTGGCCAATGGCGTGAGACTGCGCATCTATATTAGCTCAATGTAATTACCACATAACACACTAATATTCTGCGCGCTGCGTGTGATTGCTGTTGCTCTCTTCTCTTGACTGTCTAACTACGCCGATTTCTTGACTTGCATTCACCATGCTGCGTCACCTCAGTTTTTTGTCTTTAGTCACGCTAATCTTCTTGTTATTACACAATTAGTCATACGTAATTGATCATATTTTAATCGAATTTTTAAGTGTGCCAGCTACCATGATGTTGCCAAAGATCTTCAACAAGACAATAATAAGCCTTCGAATAGGAACTCACATATCCGGCTTCCAATACTTCACTAATTCCGGTTTATTCAAACAAAATGAACACTAGCTAATCAACCGAATAACAGAGTAGTGTGTAGAAGTACTTCTAGTCACTATCACCAC
>JAQBSW010000008.1:0-115000 GCA_029291075.1 Eudiplozoon nipponicum
ATTGTACTTCGTTCAGTTACGTATTGCTAGTGCTAATCGACCATACACGTAAACACGGAAAAGAAATGTGGAAAACAGAATTGACATCTTAATTTGTAGTGAACGTGTTACGATATTTGTAACATAAGAAACGAAAACAATGCGGCGTGTTTAGTTCGTCGATGATGACATTGAGTATAAGGCAGAGCCGTGATTTGACAGGAGCAAATTAGCTGGCACTACTTGATCCGTGCATTCTCCAAAGTAGAAGTACGAGTACACAATCAGTTTATTTAAAAAGAACTAGCAGAGTATTGACACATTTTGCACAAGTCGTAACCTAATTCACGTTTTAGGTAAGTTATCCAAGGAAGAGGTAAATTTGTAGGGTGAGCCACATTTCACAACGTCTATAAAACTCTATGTATTAAGCAAAATCACATAACGTGTGACTTCTTCCGGTATTTATTTACAAACCCAAATAACAATGCATTGCTGCGTTAATGTTTAGCAGGATTAAAGGCGCATAAATTCTTTAACAAGAAATCAAAATTTACCGTAAAGTCTTGAAACCACACAAAACCCACACAAAGAAAATATGAGAAAGAGTCTAAGAAACTGCTTACAATACAATTATATTTACTGAAGACAACCAATTCTAATTAAGGCATTGTGCATCCTGAAAGTGCAGATACGCGTTTTTGAACATTGTTTCACTTTTCGGAAATAATATATATATATATATATATATATATATATATATATATATATACTAGTATCTATTGTGATGTCATGTGAGTGTTAACGTCGATGGGTTGACGTAGAATAACATAATCCTTGGTTTGATGCAATTTATTATCAGAAATAATGGAAACAAAGGATAGACCGCCAAATAAACTACATGAAAATTAAGTTGCAACGGAAAAGATGACATTTTAAAAATATTATACAAATAACCAACTAATTTAGTTACATTTTAACTTTCTGTGAAAGGTAACTGCGCCGAGTAATGACGGTTCATTGTTGTCAGAGTATCTATTGTGAGCCCAAATTGGTTTACTACTATAGCCTAATAGTGTTTCTTTAAATATCATCTAATAAATATAGAAAGAATAAGCTATTTTGGTGAGTGTTATAGATCAATAGTTTAACTCATTTGCGGACAGAAATGTATACAAAACGTATCCCTGTCCCCTCTCTGCGCACAAAACTACCTATTAACATGTGTATTTTACTAAAGTGACATTCATTGAATAACTATAAGCACACTTAATGTATTGACATATACGCCTATCACTGATATCTATATTTTAATTGCTGTTCCGGAGGAATAGAAAGATCAACAAGTGAGAACCCATCAATCGAAGCCAATAAGCAGATCAAATGAAAACGATCAAAATTCAAGATTTTACTGACCTAAGAGTGCTATCTATTGTCCCGCACAAGATAAATGCGGTGAAATCCACAACAAGAAGGACAGCACTGCGCACGAAACTTTACCATTCAAATTTATTATATATTAATTTGAAGTGTAAAGGAATTTATTTCTAACATGGCTGTGGACTTAAAGTTAACATTAATATTTTTAACCATTAGGTACACACATTTGTCAGAATAAACTAATAGTTGTATGATGTAGTAGACCGGTTTCGTCCTTATTACGATTTCATCACTTACAGTCCAGAATTTGCCACGGGCAGTGATCGAACCTGAGCACACCTTCATTGGACACAGTTGCTTAAACCACTGAGCCAACTTACCACATACTTGCAAGTATGTATTAGGTTTTGCGAACCTAGTAACAAATTAGTTCAGTTGTGACCAGAAGGATAAACCAAAGGCAGCATGAACGGAAAGTATAACCTCATGCACATTCGTTTCGTGCTTACTGGCGACTCATCAGTAGGAGCCGGTATTACGACCTTTAACCACTATATATTCGGTAGAAGAATGTGGAATAATAGGACGGTACAATCTCCTAGACGAATATGTAAACCTGTAATAGTGAAGCTAACATCATCTAAAGTCAACGACAATGCGACTTCAATGCTAACTCACACTATATAATATATATATACCGAGTCTGTAAAGGATACTAACACTATGGCTATTGTGTTAGTAACTGATACCTTGCATGTAGTAGACCGGTTTCATCCTTATTACGATTTCATCACTTACAGTCCAGAATTTGCCACGGGCAGTGATCGAACCTGGGCACACCTGCATTGGACACAGTTGCTTAAACCACTGAGCCACCTTACCACATACTTCACATAGTTTGTTGTGGGACAATTGGATGGTACAATCTCCTTTACGAATAGGTAAGCCTGCAGTAGTAGAGCTAACTTCGCACAAGGTCTTAGAAAATGCGACTACAAAGTGAGCACTTTTTAACGATTCTGTGGTCTGGATAATTATAATAAAATTCACGTGTGCATTCATATTGTTATTGCGTTTTTACGGATACTTTGAATCAAATAAAAAAAAACCAACTTTATTTCATAAGGTCCCTCTATATATGGTTTTTTATTATTAATGGCACGATGTATCACCCTTCATGCCGAGAGACTAATTGATAATTATGAATATAACCACATATGATAAATGAGCCCAATAATGGCAGAATGCCTACCCAAAGAACAAATTTATGTTTTCAGTCTAAAAACGTTTGTACGAATCAATTTAAGAGTGGGGGGTGGAACTTAACAGTTAACCTGCTGATGATATCAGATAATCCGCATATGATTGTTGCGTGCAAGTTAAACATATTTCGCTTGTATCGTTTTTAGTTGAGCCAGTTTGTGTATAAGTAATGCACTTTAAGAAAAATTTCGTGTTACTTATGAACAACCCACCTTTACCAAAAGTCAAAATTGCGTCGAATTCCAGGGAGCATCATAGTTACATCGAGAATGCAAACGGTTCGACAATTTAATAATAGGGCACCGTTAAGAAGTTTGACAAAAATGCAATTCAAACCTAACACCTGCAACTGTACAACATTGATAACCAGATTGCAACGAGGCGACCAAAAGAACGTATGTAATGTCAGTGTGAATTAATTGCATTCCAAAGTGCTTTTAGTTGCCTGGTTATGAATATTGTCGAAAAAGAAAGCAATATTTTGCACAAATTTATATGAAACCAAGCATTTCTACGGCTTATTTTCAGGAAACACTAATGTGTTCCTTTTTAAGCATATATATTTTATAATTTCTCATAAATAAGAAGTTTTATCGCTTCAGTCAACACGAGCAGCGATTTAACGAAAAATGGGTTTATGAATTCTAATGATATCGCTCATTTCTTATGTGGTATTAAACAAGATACTCAAATACGCAGAAAAGCAGCCAAAACGCATGGCTTGCCGAATATACAAACATAATTACTAGAAGAGCCAGTTTGCATAAAACTAGACTGATTAAGCCAATGAATAGCACTTCAAAGAACAGCCGCTCCGTTTAACTAAAAGTAATCCCTAATCCAGTATAGTTTGAAACGTCGAAACATTTTGCATCTGATCAAGTGTATTAGGACCAATTAAAATACGTCAAGAATAAACACAATACCTTCCATCGAAATATTACTAAACAAACATCCCGATCGACAAGACTAGCCTGTTTCGCTGTTAATTCATCGGTCACACCTAATTTTATTTCCGATACCTCCAGATAATCTAAGAAAATTCCTCAAATGCACTAAGCAGGTTTAATTCTAGGTATACTGTTAACATGTTAAATCAGTTTATGTAATGTTCATGAAAACTCATTAAGAGTCCTATTTTCCCAGATTCCTCACAAAAATATATAGTGGGTAAAGAGCGTAACACGGGCTCCTACTGATGAGTCGCCAGTAAGCACGAGATTACACTTTCCGTTCATGTTTTATTTGGTTTATCCTTCTGGTTATAATTGAACTAATTTGTTACTAGGTTCACAAACGTAATACATACATGTATATATATATATATATATATATATATATATACATATATATATATATATATATATATATATATATATATATATATATATATTAAGTGTTGACTAACAGATATTAACACACTTATTTTAAATTCCTAATCTTGCAACTGAAGTTTACGATATCGAAATAAACACCAACACATTTTATCTAAATGGTCGCACAACAATGCAAAACTATCGATGGTAACGCGTACTGAGGCGTTTCGAATTTACAATATCATCAGCAGAGCAAGACGGTGATTTGATTCTCGTTAGTCAATTTGCTGTTGTAATCTAACAATTACTATAAAATTCTTTAAATCAAGTTTGCGAGCTTCAAGTAAACACCAATCCCATTGTATTAAACCAGTCGTCGAACAACAGAACAAAACTACCGCCAGCCGCAACGCACTGACGCGTTTCGACCTTCCTTGATCATCATCAGAGTACGACGGCAAACTGACTATCGAGGATCAAACAGCATTGAATATATATGGAAATCAAATTTAGATATGCGGCTCTCACCTCTAGCAGTCTCGCATACATTGAACTTGACTGGAAATGTCGGCTGCACAATTTCTATGCAGTCACGAACATTAACTGTTTGCAGCTTTCGCCACATATACATATATAGGCAATACAATTTAACAATAATTGTTTGTGCGGGGATTGGTGTTTACTTCAAGCTCGCAAACTTATACATATATATATATATATATATATATATATATATATATATATATATATATATATATATATATATATATATATATATATATATATATATATATATATATATATATATATATATATATATATATATATATACGAAGCGAAAAACACAAGAGTATTTTTTTGTGAAAGTTAAATAACATGTACACAAAACTAATAGAGGTAAGAGCCGTATATCTAATGTTGCTTTCCATATGCATTGAAGTTTGATTCTCGCTAGTCACTTTGCAGTCGTAATATGATAATGATAATGGAAGGTCAAAACGCGTCAGTAAGTTATAGTTATGGTAGTTTTGTCATATTTTGCGAATGGTTAATTTTTATCTAATTTATGCAAACTTGATCTGAAGAACTAATATATATATATATATATATATATATATATATATATATGGATTTATATATGAAATTATGTATTTTGTTGAGCAACTAGTTATAAATTAGTTCAAATATGACCAGAAGGATAAACGAAAGTCAGCATGAACGGTAGGTATAATCTCAGGGGAACATTCGCTTCCTGCTTACTGGTGACTCATCAGTAGGAACCGGTATTAGGCCCTATACCCACTGTATATTTGGGTGAGGGAAGTGGGATAACTGGACGGGACAATTGTCCCGCGAAACAAAGATGCCCATGAGACTACACCTTCTATTTACGCTGAAATTTAAATCTTCAGTCGGTAGTTTTTTCACAATAAGCAACAGGTTACTATTATGTTCTAAGTAACCATAAACTGAAACATAAAAATGAATACTGTCGCTATTTTAATGTTCAATTTCAATTAAAACAATTTACTTTTTGGTTTTGGCTATTCAGAGAATTTAATGTCAAATACAGTGTACAGTATAACTAGTATTACTGCTATCAATATATGTACAGTAGTGTAATTCCAAATATTTAGTTAAAAATCGAATCTACTTGATTTCGTTAAAAAAAATTTGCTTGTGTTTTCGTCATATTTTCTTTTATAACACTGATCTCATAATGTGGACACAAACAGAAAACACTAATTATAATATCATATTTTGGAATAAATTGTAATCTTAGAAGAAACTAATGGTTTATGGTTACGGGAATCTTCATGTAACGAAGGAAGAGATATCACAAACTCAATACAAATTCTTCTTGATATTTCGATTGACATGTCGGTTGTCTATTTCAAAATCCTCCCTCCCAATTTCAACAGCAGACCAATTTCTACACCATCAACTAAACAGAACTTACTTTTACTTTAATCAAGGTTGCGATCTTGATATAAACACCTGGCCCATTATATACATACATTTGTCATTATAAACTAAGAATTGTATAGTTTAGAAAAAGGCAATTCATCCTGAAGATCGGTTTCGTACTTATAGGAAAATTATCACGTACTGTATAGAATTTTCCACGGAGAGGCCTCGAAAACTGACACGTCTACTTTGAAAGATAGTTTGTTGTTGAGACAAAGAGTGTGGACTTTGACAATGACGACTGGCGTGTCGATCGAAATATCAGTCAATAAATATCAAGAATTATTGGTGAGTATGTGATAATTCTTCATCGGAAAAGACAGGGTCTAGTAACACCAACTGGCGCAAAAATGATGGTAAAAATGGTTTTTTTAATATTCACTTTGAAAATGAAATTTCATATTTGGTTAAGAGTGGTACAACTCATACGGCCCACTAACATAACCACGCAGAGCATGCAATTTTCACTTTTCGATGAATTTATTGGTTGTATATCAGTCCTGTGTGTAGTTTCATTAATCTAAATTTCAAGCTAGCCGTGTTCGATCTTTGATAAGACATAATCATGCCACCAATACTAACGATACAGAATAATTAGCGTAATGGAAGACTTCGACTATATATATATATATATATATATATATATATATATATATATATATATATATATATATAGAATTTCAATTTGTAGATACTTGAAAAAGAATATTAGAAAGAAATGGTTCTTGTATGCGATAATATTTCTTTTGAATTTTGCACATGGAAGAAGTACTATGAATTTTATTGAGGTTGCCATTCCAAAAGAACCTAATAAAAAATCGAGTAGAAAGAAACGCTACAATGAATTGTTAATAAAAATAGGATTAATTGAAAACTGCATTATATATTAATATTATTAATTAAACCTTACGTTAAACGAAGAACGCATTTAATCTAGTAGACTGATTTTTGTTTAAGTTTAGCACCAATTTATAGTATACATAAGTGCTGTGGGAAGGATTCGAATCCACGAACATTTGGCTCAGTGAACAATCACAACACTTACATGGCAAATTCCTTTTCTCATGCACAAATGTCAACTTTATTGCTATTTCGATCGATTATTCTTTGCTTCTAGTGAAACATGATAGTATGACTCGCAGATAAATTAATAAATTGCCCGCCCCGAGCTTATACAATTAAACAGACATCACCCAACCCAAGAAATTGGATAATAATTATAATATTATGGTAGGATTCGATTGTATAAAAATATTTTATATATTATAAACACGATAAAAGAAGAAAATTGAAATTAACTTATGGACGAGGTTTCTACTTTAATGAACACCCCTTAGTAGTAAACGAGACATTAGCATCAGCAATGGAAACCTCCAACATACGCGTCGGAATTATTTCTAATAACGTAAAAGATAATTAAAACAGAACTATAAAGGCATGTCAACGTCAGCATGAACAAAAAGTATAATTTCATGCACACGTGCGTTTCGTGCTAACTGGCGATTCAACAGTAGAATCCGACACTACGTCCAAGCCATAAAGTACATTTGGTCAGGAAATGTGGGACAGTGGAACGACACAATCTACTTAATGTACGCCTCTTCAAGCGGTAGTAGATTCTTCTTCATATACACTCTTTGGAAATGCGGTTTTATAGCCAACTCCCTTTATATAATACGTAGCATACCAGTAATCTGTACTAAAATTGAGAGTATAAACCATTCTTGCAGTCTGTTACTCCAACAAAGCCTTATATTTTGGATTCGATCGCCATTATTTACCAATTTTCGTGATAATTTTGGTATCATTAAACTTAAATATAATAGTTATGCCTTCTTTGGTGTGAAGAATTGAAATAGAAGCAATTAGGTAATTGAAAACAAGAACCTAGTACCAAAATAGTACAAATGAAACCAGAAGGGTATGGAAAACAGTATAAACATAATGGATAATTGCATGTGCACATGCCTTTCATACTATGATGACACGCCAAGTAACTTATCCCCTTTATATTTTTTAACAGTTTTGGACATAACAAAACTTCAACTTTATTCACCTTACCACATTTTGTTTTATCTTATCAAGAAAAAACAATAAAAAAGTGCAACGCAACACTATAAAATTTGTTTTACTTACAAATAATATTAGAGTAAGGTTTAAACAATTATATTCTTTCATTAGTAAGATGAAAATATTAAAAATCACTGAAGGTGAGCTTAACAATATATAACCGAGCTGCAAAGTTTTTCTTGAAAGACACTGTTATGCCCAATAAAGCCGTTTAATTATCATAAGATGTTAACTAATCAAGTTGGCCTATTCCGAAAAATATACACGAATTTATTGTACCGTGACAAAAAATCTTTATAAATTCCGTGCCTTATTAGTCTACATGTGCGCTCGATTGTCCTGATAGAATTTGAGTTAACTCGTTAAACAAAAGTCATTTTTATCATTAATGGAGACAGACAAGTAGAAAACACCTTCAATTTGCTGAAGAATAGTTTTAGAATGAGATCAGGCGGATCAGATGATATTCAAAATTCTAAGGAAACAGAGCAATTTGGCCAGTTTCTTTGTAGACATTCTTTTAATGTGAAGCATTCATCAATCGCTACCATCAGCTTTAAACGCTTTGTTCTGTCTGATCAATCTAAAATTTGTTCAAAGTCACATTAATGATACTAAATTCAATGATATTATACAATATGTAATACTTAAAAAAATAAGATTAAAACTCTAATATTCAACAATAAGTCAAAATAATTATAATGAAAATCGAACATCCGGCAAAAAAGGTAATTTTACGAATCTAAGTCAACAACCATAGGAATAAAGTTTATTATTTAGTACCAAAGCAGTACATCGTTATAGTAAATAAAACGATGTTAAGAAAAAAATCATTTAATGGTATTATTTGTTAAATAGAATCAAAAAATAATTCTTTATGACACTTGACACAAAATGTCCGCGTATCTTAGAATAGGCACACTGTCTGGATTTTTGGCTAAAGATAGTCAATTCTATGCCTAAAATCACAAATACAACTCAGTCAAATTATACATTAAATAGGTTATTTAACAAAGTATAGCTGGTTTGCGAGACAGGAATATTCATAATAACCTGATGTTTTGATCACAATAAAAATCATGTAATTAAATGGGCTGGTCTGAATAAAATAATAAATCTCATTATCTGCATGACCTTATTCAACTAAGTCCCATTTATATCTAATGAAATCTGTACCAGCTCGATAAATATATAGCAATGTAAGGATCTCAAAGTGTGCATAGTTCAAGAGCAAGAACCAATTATAGTACGAATCTATGTAGGAGGTACGAATGACTTTTGCTTCAATCAGTCTATTTAGAAGCATAAATTATTATCATAATGTGAGACAAAAAATAAAACGTCTAAACGTCTGGTTCAAACTTACACAGGCCACTTTACTTAATGAACACACTGTCTTATAAAGCAACACCTATGCAGTTAGTCTACAATATTAGGGCGCCATCGAGGAAACAGCTTAATGATACACGGGGTTATGTACAATATTCATGAATAAAAAGCCTACAAAGTGAATAAGGTAGGTCGTAAATCACAACACCACCAGATGTGACAAACAAAATAGTTAAAATATGGAGGAATTGTTAACAAAATCAAATGTAACCCAAAGCGGATAGGGCGATAATAAAAGTGAGACTCCAAATTGAAAATCACAAAATATTGGCTATTTCAACAGGAACATTCAATTTGTACATTTTTGCTGAGAAAAACAAAAATCAGTTCCTGACGATAAAATGAAACCTTATTTACTAGGCCACTCGAGGACAAATATGAACAACAATGAGTTATAATTGCATAATCGAGCGCGGAGTCACAATATTTTTCTTCATATAGACATTTGTACCATTAGCATGGCCTAGTTTCAGAGTAACCGTGCTAGTTACCTGATATGTATTTTTACTAATACAGGCTGAATTAAAGTTGTTTTGTATCTTGAAAATATATCGCCAGCCATTGGCGGGGGTCTTCTTCAGGCCACCCATCATCAAAAATTTAAAAATAGCAAACTAAGAAGGCAAGCAAGTTTGTATTTTAAACCTTGCGGTAATGGTTTAGCTGAAGAACTTGTTCGCTAGTGGCCGCCAAAATATTTTCAAGAAACAAAACAACACAAGTACATAACGGGGCAGGTGTTTATATAAGATCGCAACCTTGATTTAATTAAGAGAACACTTCATTTAAACTATAAGCGTCAGCTAAATGAGCAATGGAAACGAGTCCGCAAAATAAATCGGAAGAAGTTTGAAGAGAAAAACGATCTGAAGAAACAGTTTTCTAGAATTTGAAACCACGACTCCTCATATAATGAAAGTAATAAATAGCATTTCAACATTCTTCCTTGTTCAAGCGCACGTAAGATGTAAATAAGCTAAATATATATTATGTACGAAATTAGAAAAGTATCAGACTTATTTATACAACAGACAAATTCACACTTATTATTATTACAATCAAGGTTGCGATCTCTATGTAAGCACCTGACCCATTAATTACTTACATTTGTCAGTATAAACTAAGAATTGTATAGTGTAGAAAAGGCAATTCATCCAGTAGGCCGGTTTCGTCCTTATTGGGAACTCATCACAAACTGGCCAGAATTTGACGCGGACAGAGACGAAACCGGTCTATTGGATAAATTGCCTTTTCTGCACTACACAATTGTGAGTTTATACTACAAATGTAAGTAAAAATGAGTCAGGTGCTTATATCAGGATCGCAAACTTGATTATAATAATTGTTATTACTGCCCGCGCAACCAATGTTCGTTTAATTATATAAATACACACTTTTTTCTGAGTACAGATATGCATTCCTAGTATACATTTGGCGCCAATTTATGACTAAGGGCAGCAACAAAACTCTATGTAAGATTGAAATTTTTATCGTTTCTTTATGCTTCAAATGAAAAAACATCTGAATTTAAGAAAGAGACGAGAAGTTAAATGCAATAAATTAAATGGGGAGTGGAATTAAAGAGGAAACTGAATATTAAGTACAGATTTTAAATTTCCAATCAAATTAAATGAGTTCAAAATCTTTAAAATAACAAATTACATAACTTAACACGAATTTACACGTTAATATGAAAGATCTCGACTCAAACGGAAACAAAATTATTAGTCGAAATATTTGCATAATACTGTTAGAAAAGTCTCAGTTGAATGCTTACCAGCCGTTTAGCAGAAGAGATTTAGCAAAAATGATGAACTTAAAGGTGTCAGAAAAATCAATTTCTATAAAAATCGAAAGTTGAATTTAAACAACTTTGAAAATGAGATGAGCAAATGTAACAGTCTAACGACTTTAAATTGAACACTGACAATCGGCAAAAATTTCCTTTACAACAGACAAATGGGAAAAACAAGACAGTTTTAGCGCTTCGGTGTTAATGCCCAATGTTTCTGCAGACGCTTTCACTCACCAATCCAACCTGATATGATAACACTAAGAGCTCTGTTCATTTGAGGCCAAATACGCTTACAAATTAACAAATAGGCTGAATCCAATATCGAGTCTGTTGCATTCGCTTCAAAACGTGCAAGCAGAAGTCCTGCAATGTTTTGCTGTAGTAATGACAGATCTGTTGCTGTGTCTGGTAATCCTGACGTGTCGTCCGAGCCGGAAACATGTTCAGTCGAGGCCAAACGTTGAAGGGCCGACGCTTTAGCCACAGATATGCTCATGTCGGTTACACCAAACGGACTGGTAGTCAAAAGGTGTAAGAAGTCCGAAAGCAGCGCCTGAACAAGGTGACCAAACACCAAAAATCTACATAAACATAAAAATCAATCAATAAATATGCAAAATCGAATGCATTATGACAACACATGTTCAGAAAATAATTATGAAAGACGTCTACCATATGTTACCGACGTACAGAGGATAAATTGGATCAGAAATTGCTCCATTCAATGATAAAAGTTCACTCACAGTTTATCGGCACCAACATCTGTTCAACTGGTCTCCAACTCAAGCAATACCCAGCCACACAAACGACGAAGTAAATTATAGCTTACAGTATAGCATAAATCAAAAACACGTTACTACATAAATTGTAGCTAAAAAAACACAATTTTGTGCCTGCGGTGAACAACTAAATAGGCAATTGTATAGCAGTACTCGGGTATCTGGCAGCAAATTAGTTTGAATGACATCAAAAAGATATGAAAGTCAGCATATGCATATCGGTTTCGTGCTTAATGGCGAATGCAATTTTTACTCTTCAGAAGTAGCCATTATTACGCCCTGAACCCCATATATAATTGGATGAGGTATGTTGGTGGCGCAATCCCCAATACGAATGTGTATACCAGGAGTAGTGGAGTTAACTTCATATAAAGTTTTCGAAAATGCTACTTCAAAGCTAACTGACTATATACAATATATACCGAGCTTTTAAAGGTAACCAACAATACGATTTTTGAGTTAGAACCTGATAACACTACTATGGCTACCGAATAGGTACATGTTACCACCACTATGGAAGCCAAATAGGTACCTGGTACCAACACGATACACTTCAAGATATGCTAAACATCACCAAAATTGAGAATTACAACTGCTTCTGAACACCTGTTACTCCAGCAAATTCATCCATTCTGGACTTGTGTAATAGATCAGTAATACAGTCAACTTCATAAAATTTATTTGCAGTACGACTTCAAAGTCAACAAACTTAAAACCTTAATTCATGCTGGCTTTGGCATATAATTTTCGTTCTATTTCATAACAAGTTGGTACTAGGTGCTCAAAATCTACAACATTGGTAATTATTTTTACTAAATATACGGTTCATTATACATCTAATTGAGTGAACTCGTGAGTTGCATTTTGTCAGATCACTTTTTCGATCTTACATAATAACAATAACAAGCCACCTACTAGACAGATTATTAAAAACGCAAAAAGCCAGAATACAAGCTCAAGATTGCATACATAACCGCCCTCGTGCACACATATATATACAACTATATACATACAGGTGCACAATTTACTTATATTTTTAAATATCTTTATTTGGATTTACGCGGGTTTTTACGAATCGCCAGAATTAACGACGTTTTCATTCTTTTAACCTGGGACAACATTTACGTCTCACAATGACAGAAAAATAAAAATTAAACAAAGAAAGAAAATAATTTGAGAAAATTCTCTGAAACTTAACCATTTAAAAAAAAGTAATTATGTATAGTGAGGCTTCATGAACAATATGGAACTGGTGCTTATCAAAAGTAAACAAGCTTATCACCACTAACGCAATCAATGATGCTTGAATTCATAGTCAGCGTTTTTGTAATGATTATCCAAAATCTGGTATAAGACCCAATGTAACGTTTTCAATAACCATTGCCTACACGCGCATAAGCAAAAACACAAACCCACACATAAACACAAGCATGTGTATACATACACGCAACAGTGTAAGATAAAATATTTGCATTATAATGTAAAGATTTCTCTTAATATGTTCTCCAAAAACGCCACCAGTCAAATGCTCAAAGGGGAACTCACCCAAAGGCAATGTCAGTCACAAACGTATGCCCGAACAATGATATATATGCTTTATATATATATATATATATATATATATATATATATATATATATATATATATATATATATATACCTGGATACACACGACAAAGAGACGCAGAACATACTGACTCTACTCGGGCTACAAGCCCGTTATCACCACGCAACTGAAACTATCCCTTTATCTAAATGCTTTGACACAGCTCTTACAATCTACAGGAGAGTGCTAAATTACTTTTAAAGTTCATCGTTTAAAACGTGATTGGCGTTGAGAGGTCAACACATCAGATTTAGGTTGAGCATTTCATCACACGTATAATAATGAAGCAAGAAGCAATAGAGGTCCTTTTTTGGCGGAAAGCAAAATTTAGATATAATGAAAAATGAGTCGGCAAAATAAAACATGGCTTCAAACAAGAAAATTTTTACCATCATAAACAGTTGTCGTTCGAGGTAACCCTGTATTTAAAAAAATAAATTATAGAGAAGTTACTAAATTAAAATGTATAATTGACAAAATTAAGCCAAATTTACCTAGCATTAAGGAGAATTGCACGCTCCTTTGACAATTTCGCTTTGTTGATGAGATTTTCCACAGTATACTGCCGACTGGACAATCGCATAACAAAATCGCTAATTAGTGGCAAATATTGGCTTGCTAATTGTACGCCAAAAATATTTGAGTCTTTATTCAACAACAGGTTCATCGAGTTTTGGCGAAAGACATCTGTGGTTTGCCCAAGAGTTTCAGTTTCGGCTGAACTTGCTGGCAGGTGAGACCGTGATTGAATTGGCCCATATTCTAAAGTTAGAACAAGGCATAATTACATTTAATGAGAGCATCAAAAACAGATTATATCATTTGCAATTGTCTAACGATTACGTGTATAAGACCAAACTGTTACAAGGCAATAATTCATTTGCATGGAAATTTTAGATCACACGAAGTATGCTTAATGAGATTTCACTTATC
This sequence comes from Eudiplozoon nipponicum, assembly GCA_029291075.1. NCBI lineage: Eukaryota > Metazoa > Platyhelminthes > Monogenea > Mazocraeidea > Diplozoidae > Eudiplozoon > Eudiplozoon nipponicum. The sequence goes on from JAQBSW010000008.1 coordinate 14,479, forward strand.
TGTGCGAAAACGTATAATAACGCGATTTGTTCAATCATTATTTTGTGATGCGGGATTTGAAAAAAATTCATGAATCTGTGTCAGAGGATAATTTAAAATGCGACTTAGCAGGAACAAAACTGCGAATCGAGACCAGGTACTGTAGACGTTGTGTTTTTCGAAATGGGAGCACACAGGCAAGCAAATCCTAGTAGAAATCGAAGTAATTAAACTTATTCGATAAATAGGAGCGTGTAGACACATCAAAGGACTATTGACAGATTCAATAATGTGAAACAAAATACCTGAGTAAATTTAACTCCAAAATGTGATTGAAACTATGTCCTAACGCATTTTAAATGAACCGTTGTAGTATTATGTACATTAACGAGACGACGAAATGAAATGAGTGGCATCCTTTCATCTCGATAAATTGCGAAGTCGATCGGAAAATCTTTATAACTGATTCTAACAGAATTTTTTTATCAAAATGGAAAGTTGACTAATCAATTTTCATTGTGGCTATGGTTTTGAGAAACACAGATCAAAATTTGAAACAATTTGCATGTAATTCAAGGTGCATTTTACGGGGATTTCAAAAAGTTGACCAATTACTAATACTTCTGTGCAAATCATTTCAGGTAAATATGTCGATATGTAAGTAAAACGGATTAAATTATAAAGGCAAAAAATTCGTTCCAACCATTTACGCCCCGAACACAAAAAAACAGAAAAAAATTTCACGAAAAATAAAGAATTGGGTATACATAAATAAAGATCAATCTCTCTGACAATTAGTACTATTCAAGCCGGTCACCATGTAACCTAAACGCCAAGGTGATTGCACTGGGCAATTTGAGCACCAAAAATAAGCACAGAACCAATGGCGCGTATCATATTTACATAGTTACCAAGTAGTCAGTGTCACGAGTCATATATCTGCATACTCTTCCTAGAAGGACTGGAAGTTAGCATGCAACTGATGGTATTCATCGACAAAATTAACTGCGTTGGCATAAAGAGCTTTCAGTTTAGGGATCAGTTTAGACCGTTAATGCCGGCTAGCTTGATACAATGCTACCGATACGACAGGTTTCGGCCAGTAGGTCGTCAGGGATGGCGCTGGTACGTTTAAAGGCGAATTCGATATTAGTATAATTTCTCTTCCAAAAGCCATTACTGATGTCTAAGCATTGCATCTAAAAATTCAACAAAATTATTACAAATATATAACCAGTTGGGAATTTTTTTGAAAATTGACACGGCATAATGAAATTTCAAATTCGAACCTGGTGATTGAGAGCGCGTCGTCGTCGATATATCCTCATAAACGGACTCGTGAACAGGAGTTGACGTGTCGCTGTCTAGCCTCTGCGCCATTGCATCGGCAGATAATGAAAGTTCCTGGGAAACAACGCGCAAGCAAAAGCCAATCAAGCATAAGAGACTGGTGAAGGCTCGTGATGTGGCAATCGTGTCCTGTTCAAGAGGAAGATCCTTTGGTCTGACAAAATTCAAGGCGGTAAATAGAGATAATACCAAATAAGCAAATAGTGGAAATTTTTTGATAAAGAAAAAAGTTTTTAGTGAACCAGATCATATGAGATATTTTAGCTAAACTCATCAGCCTATTGTTTGGCGTTGCGAAAGTTTCGAGAAATTGCAGTTAGGCAATAAGTAAAAAAACGTCTCTCTCGATTGCGTGAATAAAATTATCTACTTCACAATAAAAATTTCGTCACATTCGTTGGTATATGACACTGACCTGGCAACCTCATTAAATACTTCATTAGATACTTTTATGCGGATAACTAATATGTATGCAATTTTTTATTGGGTGTTGCGTACCTAGTAACAAATTATTTCAACCATGACCAGATAAATAAATCAAAGTCAGCATGAACGGAAGGTATAACCTTATGTGCACATTCGTTCCGTGCTTACAGGCGACTCATTAGTAAGAACCCGTATAACGCCTTACATCCACTATATATTTTGGTGAGTAAATTGGAAAAAGTGGAAGATGCGTATCTGTAAGCCTGCAGTAGTGGAGCTAACTTCATATAAAGTTTTCTACAATGCGACTTCAGAACCCACTCACGATAAACAATATATATATATATATATCGAGCCTGTAAATGGTACCAAAACTATGGTGGAAGAGTCGGTACCAACACAATGGATTTCAATTTATGCTAAATCTCATTATAACTGACAATTACGACTACTTCTGAACACCTGTTACTCCATCAAATCCATATACTCTGATCTTGATCGATATCAGGTGAACACGAAAGCAAAAGATGTTCATAATGGGATTTAAAGCTAGACTGCAGGTGCTTCCGTCCTCTATTGAACATCATTTGAATTCAGTAATAGAATACTGTACACGCGAATTAATAGAGATGGAGGCCTCTCAATCTAAAGCCAAATAAGTTCCCAGGGTTAAATAATCTTGGCCACTTCACTAGAACGTTACCCCTGTATACCAGATGTAGGGTGTTCCGCTGATGTACAAAATGGATAGTTTCGTTAGGCACGTACTTTCGAACACGTTTTTGATGTCAAATATTAAAGTAAAGCATATAATGGCATATAACAACTAACAGATATTTTCTAGCCGGTATGTGAAAAATAAATCATACGTGTTACAATAATTAAAACATTGGAAAACGTTTCAATAACTGCGATGAAAGAGAAAATCACTAATTACAAATGTAATTTCTATTCAAGCTTACGTGGACGAAATGGTTTAAGTTATCCATAATCAAGTATGACTGTTTTGAAACTATTCGTCATCTAGGATGAAATATTCGTGATCATCAAAGGTTTTAGTACAAAAGCATGTGAGATATGATATCGAATCATGCAAAAAAGGAAACTTGTTGCAGATTTCTAATAGTCATCTTCTTTGTAAGGTCTAGTTTTTTATCGATACTGAAAAAACCTCTAACAGTTGGTAATACTGCTGTCAAACTGTCTTTTAGATTACTTGGTATGGTGAATTCTATGTACGGAGGTCCATACGATACGTGTCTCATGCAGTTAATGTAGTTTTTATCAACCAGGTTAGATTCAAACCTATTTAAGCTACATAATTAAACGGACATTAGCTTCGCAAGTGGTGATAACAATAACTTTAATCAAGCTTGATATAAACACCTGATCCATTGTGTAGATACATTTGGCAGAATAAATTAATAGTGTATAATGCAGAAAAGACAATTCATCCAGTAGACCGGTTTCGTCCTTATTGGGAACTCTTCACGTATTGTCAAAAATTAAATGCGGGCAGAGCTCGAACCTGGGCACGTCTGTTTTAGAATCTGATGCCCTAACCACTGAGCCACCCTGCCGCACTTTTTAGTTACATTTCCTTGTTTATTGGTTCTTCATACTTACACAGAAATGAAGCCTCAGCTATGAAAAGATGACTTCTTTAGGATTATTATAATTTAAATGTAGTGTAAATGACGGTTGAGTCTCTCTTATTACATACTAAGTTAAAGTTGTTGTAGCGAGCACATTTAGCTATGACTCTTTCAGTTGCATACTTATTGTGGTAAAGCAGAAGACACGAACGAGAAACTCTTCAAGGATAGCTAAAAAGCGATCATAAGGACCAGTCCATGAATAAATCATGTATGAATATATATATATATATATATATATATATATATAGAGAGAGAGAGAGAGAGAGAGAGAAAAGAGAGAGAGAGATAGCCCCAGCCCTATTAGCTAATGAGAGCCGAATAGACGCCAAGACAGACTCAGTCTTAGTGCGCCCATATGAGTCCTACACGATAGTTTGCTCTTCCATATTTATTAAGATCATGCATACAGTTAGTAAAAAAATAATTATCCAATTTGGTTTCAAAACAAAAGGAGAATTTTACACAAAACAATGCAGCACATTGTAAAACAAAAGTGCGATAGTGAAAGCTTGCAGACTAAAGATTAAATCTAGAATTCTTCGGAAGCTTATAAGTCTATTACTTGATAGGTAAGATAAAAACGCCAAAATGCGACCATATTTCAAATGTATTTCAAACGAGAAATCGAAAGGTAATAGTGGCGGCAATAAACCAATCGGTGATGATATTTTGTTAAGCTAAAAAAACAGGCTTCCTTATAAAAAAGCAGAATTAAAACCGATTTATTGCCATCTCGGTTACACCATCTTACCGCATTGTTACCGAGTTCAGCCACAGCATTAACTCCGTCAACAGAAGCTTGACTGTCACTTCGCGATCAGCCGAATACAGGGAATAACTGGGATAATCGCAAGCACTTCCAGGCCGACGAGGTTCAGAGGCCGTCACAGTTTGAGAGAAAATTTTAGATAATTCATTGTCGTTGTTCAACTTTATATTAACAATTGTTGACTCTGAGTGCTTTCGCTTAAAATCCTTGCTACTGGCTAACATTTTTCCATCCGACGAATGAAGTATAGCGCTTGCAGAAAAAAGAATTAGCGGCATCAACCGATGAAGACTTAGACAACTGTGGGCTACTTCTTCGCAAATAAGCCGAATAACGCTCTTATAAAAGTTTGTAGGTTGTATGGACGAATCACCAGTACCAACGGTTATCTATGCAAGAAAAGAAATGAGCACCAGACGCTATTAAACAGGAAAGGATGAAATGTTACAATAAGCGTCAACAGGCTATAACAATGTATGATTGAAAATGATTTCTACGTTAATTATGGCGTTTTAATCTAACGCATACATGCAAAATATCATTAACCACAGGAAATACATACATACATACGTACATACATTCATACATACATACATACATACATACATACATACATACATACATACATACATACATACATACATACATACATACATACATGAGTACATACATACATACATACATACATGAGTACATGCATACATACATACATATATGAGTACATACATACCTACATAAATACATACATACATACATACATACATACATACATGAGTACATACATACCTACATAAATACATACCTACATAAATACATACATACATACATACATACATACATACATACATACATACATACATACATACATACATACATACATACATACATACATACATACATACATACATACATACATACATACATACATACATACATACATACATACATACATACATACATACATACATACATACATACATACATACATACATACATACATACATACATACATACATACATACATACATACATACATACATACATACATACATACATACATACATACATACATACATACATACATACATACATACATACATACATACATACATACATACATACATACATACATACAGACATACATACATACATACATACATACATACATACATACATACATACATACATACATACATACATACATACATACATACATACATACATACATACATACATACATACATACATACATACATACATACATACATACATACATACATACATACATACATACATACATACATACATACATACATACATACATACATACATACATACATACATACATACATACATACATACATACATACATACATACATACATACATACATACATACATACATACATACATACATACATGTACATACATACATACATACATACATACATACATACATACATACATACATACATACATACATACATACATACATACATACATACATACATACATACATACATACATACATACATACATACATACATACATACATACATACATACATACATACATACATACATACATACATACATACATACATACATACATACATACATACATACATACATACATACATACATACATACATACATACATACATACATACATACATACATACATACATACATACATACATACATACATACATACATACATACATACATACATACATACATACATACATACATACATACATACATACATACATGCATACATACATACATACATACATACATACATACATACATACATACATACATAACATACATACATACATACATACATACATACATACACACATACATACATACATACATACATACATACATGACATACATACATACATACATACATACATACATACATACATACATACATACAGTACATACATACATACATACATACATACATACATACATACATACATACATACATACATACATACATACATACATACATACATACATACATACATACATACATACATACATACATACATCACATACATACATACACACATACATACATACATACATACATACATACATACATACATACATTACATACCTCATCTCATCTGATACATACTACGTACATGCAAATACATTACATATGAGATATATATATATATATACATATATATATATATATATATACATAAATTCATATATTCATACATACATACATACTGAGAACGACAGAAACTGCTCATCCCACCTGCTTGACCGACGACGCTACAACTTGTGACGTGACTCCGCTTGTGTTACTGAAAAATCGAGTCAACACGACCATGAGAAGGCTAAAGGCAAAATAGTAGAGCCCGATTCCGGAGCACATTTTCCCACAGCTCTGTTTTCCAAGAATTCTTAACTATGCTTGTCATTTAAATCATCTTTCCTTGAAGAGGTAATCGAGCGCAGCATAAATTTAGAATTCAAATTTGATTGCGTAGTTTTGCAGCAAAAAACAATGACAGACTTTGCAACATCAGTTCAAAAGCCTTAGATTGTTTATGTTTAATTTATTTAGATTGCCTATTATATATTTATTAAAAAATAAGTAAGAGTTTTAAAATATTATACGTGACCAAAGTATGGATTTGAAGCATATCTATTTCATAGGGCCGTTTGTAATTGACCAATAGGAATTGAGCTTTCAAAAAATTAAATAAACTTGTGGTGGCCAAGAAGGATCAGAACTATAGGACCTGCTCTATATAAATGAACATTGTTTTGTTATTGCGGTCTCTAGATCAAAATAAGGCCGCAAATCGTGTCTTGACTTCTCCATGAAAAAACGAGAACTGTTTTTTTAAGATAATTTAGGTCAACTAACTGGACAGTTGACGGATATATGCATTTACTATGTGTCAGACTAAAAGAACGAGTCGGCTAAAGGGTGATTGAGCAAACTGTGGTGATTCGACAGGCGTTGAACACAACAATATCGATCACACCAGGGAAGCATTCTGTGATGCCGCTCCGATAGCGTGTAATATTGACGCTGTAATTACTTTACATGTACAGAATATAATAGAAACATAAGCTTTAATGCATATGGCAAATCTCTGACGCAAAAAATGTTAACCAAAGTCATGAGCTCATGTTATGTAAACATGAATTGCAGAATTCTACGTTGCGTAAATAAATAGCTGATAAATATCAGTCAGAGAAGCTAACTACTCGGTCTTCCTGGAAATGTTTGTTGCATACGAAAATGCGCATAACCCGCTACGCTTTTCGTTTGTCAAGACAGTTTTCACTTCCAGAAAACGAGTAACAAAATCATGGTGAGTGGTATTATATGCACTAAACAGGGGAGCTTATACCCACCAATCAATAAATAGGTCGTTGAACATTCAAAATGAATGTAAATAGGCTTCAGAAGCCCGTCGGTCACTGCAATTTTTGTCGAAAAGTATTAAGTAGCACGCTCGTGGTGGTTGTTATTCTATATACTCGGCGGGGAAATTGACAACCCGTTAATCAATAATTGGTCCGCGGAGGCTTTCAGACAAATTTAAAGTGTCTTTAGATGAACATTGACTAACGATGCCATAAATAACGCTATTGGTAAATGGAGACCTATTTAACATATGGCAACAAGGATGGCTAGTAAAGAATACCAAGCGAAGGTGTAAGTCATGGGTTATATCTGGCTGCACACCAGGGCACATCAGCATTCTCTGCCAAAAAGTGGAATGTGTACCAGTGCAGCTAGACAGCAATAAATATCCTTGACTAATCAGCAAAAAGATGTTAGATTTAAAATAAATTAGTTATTAATTAATAGGCTGAATATACCCGGCTGTTAGAAATGTAACGTTTATCAGTCGTCAATGGAACCAGCTAGTGCCCAGTGATTGTCGGGCCGGAGATTACTAAGCAGACCACGTGTGTTTGAGCTTCGCAAATCATAAAAAATAATGCTAAACAAAGTAGTACTTCAGGAATCAGTAAAGATTAATCCTCCATGGAGGGGTCTCGCTACGTGGAATCAGCGAAAGCTCTTGATTTTGACAAAAGAAAACTTTTAAATAAGCTTCTAGACCAATTGACTTGGCAATAACCATAAGCTGTCCAGAACTGCGTAGTGGAACGCAGACTTATAGTTCATCATTAATAAAATTAAACATTATTAGCACCATTTAAAAGTAACTTCATTTTTAAGCTCCATTCGAGAAAACAAAGATATACGGCTGTTGTGGCTGTGTTTATTAATCAAACACAATTTTCGTTAGACACATAAATAGTGTCAGACAAACAGCAAAGTACTTCATTGGAATAGAAGTCTTGTAGAATAGCCTAAGATAAAGCGAAGTTTTAGCATTTTATGAAGTGACATTACCAATTTTTAGTTTTTTGTAGATTGATTTTCACGTGCTTAATTAATTAATTTGCGAGATATAGAATATATAAAACCATCGAAACAATAGAAAATAATTAGAAACTCTAATTATAAATACAAAAGATTAAATTAAAACACATTACGTAAAGGAAGCAGAGAAACGAATCCTGCCAAATAAAATGTCACACCGTTGTCCAATAGCGCAAAAGAATGCCGAAACATTAGAAAGACGAAGAGTACTGCAAACAACAACAAGCTGCAGACAGATAAACGAAAAATAATCACTTGAAAAACTGAAATGAATACAGTGCAACCTACGGCTCCTACTGTTGAATCTCCAGTAAGCACGAAACGAATGTCCGCATGAAGGGCTTCTACTGATGTGTCGCTAGGAAGCACGAATCTAAAGTTCATATGAATTGCTACTACTGATGAGTCGCCAGGAAGCACGAAACTAATGTGCACATGAACGGCTGTTCTGATGAGTCGCCAGTAGGCTCAAAACGAATGTGCACATAAACGGATTCTACTGATGGGTCACCAGTAACCACAAAACGAAAGTGCACATGAATTTCTCCTACTGATGAGTCGCCAGTACACACGAAACGAATCTACGGTTCGTACTGATGAGTTGCAAGTAGACAAGAAACGAATGTGCACATAAACGGCTCCTACTGGTGAGTCGCCAGTAAGCACGAAACGAAAGTGCATATGAACGGCTCGTACTGATGGGTTGCAAGTAAGCACGAAATCAATGTGCAAATGAATTGCTCCTACTGATGAGTCGCCAGTCAGCACGAAACGAATGTGCACATGAGATTATACCATCCGTTTATGTTAACTTTGGTCTGGCCTTCTGGTCCTATTTGAACAATTTGTTGCTTGGTACTCAACATCTAGTACACAGTTGCATATATATTATTTCTCTGCAACAAACAGTATCTTGCGCTCTTTACTCTTCTGAAAAATGCAACATATCCTTTAGCAAAGTCATCAAACTTAAACCACTGCCGCAAACAGTATAAATAGTTTGAAAAACAATAAGATAGCAATAAAGACAAATATGCGCAAAGCACATTTATGATATAATAAAAATGAGTTAACTAACGGCTGAAGAGTCTACTGCTTCCGTGGTTGAGGCTTTCGGTGAAGATACTGAAATTGACAGCTCCCAGTTGCCTTGACAGACACCGTTGTTAATACTACTCAATCCTTGTATGCTACTAGACGTCGCATCACTTCTCTTCATGGCATTTGAATTCTTTAGAGAACTAAAGAATTTAGACAGCGCATGGATAAAAATACTGGCGATGTCTTTGTAGCACAAAGTCTGCATGTCTAAAAAACGAGAACGAAGATAATTCAACGTAAAATTTAAATATATCTCTATATATCAAGAAGTCTGAATTGCAATATGAACTTGACATAGATGTTACCTGATCTGCTTTTTGACAAACGCAATTAATTATTTAGTAGTTTTTTTCAACAAAACACTACAGGATAAATACTTGCGTTAGTCAAAACGCAAATCAGGTAATTTCGATTAATCCAATTTAGCAAAATATTTTACTTCTAATGACTTAGAAGTGCTTGTTTATGTAAAAATCAAATGTAATGATTGGATAAACATAAAAAAAACTAACGGACCTGGAATATCGGTTGTAAATAGAAACGATGTTTATTAGTAAATGTTATTACATTGCACAATGTTGGTCATTCTCATATGTTGAAACTGTAAATAGGCTTACTATCGTGGAATTAAAAAGTGGTAAACCTTGCCCACGAAAGGACTATAAATGCATATATATATATATATATATATATATATATATATATATATATATAATGACAGGTTATATACATTTTATCAACCAGGACGTTTTTTTATTTTATTGGGCACTCATGAAATGAAGGGGAAACCTCCAAGAAAATACAAGGACTCCTACGATGCTTCATTCTTATTTAGGAATATTCACCTCAAGAGAAGAACAACTATCCTGCGTTACCTGATTAAGAATGAGTCTTCGTATTTTTACAAAGGCACTAATGATCTCTAAGACATCAAACTAACATGTACAAAATAGCATTCAGTTTAAATTTGAATGTAAAGATTTTTGACAGTTCAATTTGGTAGTTGTGGAAGGCTGCATTAAACATTTCCAGGTAGATGTAAATATCCACTATCTTGAGCAAACGAGTCTCAAAAAATAATTAACCGATGCATGATTTACAAAAGGTATGTAGATGATCTCCATTGTTTATCCCATCAACAACAGTGCATCCGAGTTCAATAAGTCGATCAGCACCACCAATCTTCCCTCCGAGGTGTAGAGATGATCTCATAAAAGAATAGACCGACGATACAATTAAACCGGGTTGGAGTAATGACACATTCTTGTCAAAAGCTGTAGCCAAAAACAAGTTTTAGAGAGACTCTAATGAGTATGAATACATGCCGATGAGTCAATATAACAGGCTACGAGCAATCAAAAATTCTCGCCATGACGTCCTCATTTAGCCTAAGCTCACCATAAAGTTTCAAGTTAGAAAGACCCTAAAGCAGCTGTGTTGTCTAGGGAAGCCGAAATAGTGTGCTGCAGAAACCAGTGTCGCAAATCAAGAGCTTGATAGTGTGCATAAATATGATCAAATCATCCATTTCCACGTCAAAACAATACTTGTGTTAGCCTGGTTCGTTTCTCATGCACTTTACAAATCCTACCGATTATATCAGCGTTCACATTTGATATAGTATAGTGTCAACTAATATCACGTTAATTGGTATGTTTTGATGTCGCCTTTTTGTGGATAGGCAACACAAGGTTACTCCTCAACTCGTTAATATTATATAAATTAGCAAGTGCAGATCCTTCTGAAACCCTATTTCTTCGACATTGAATAGCTCAGGAAGGAAATAGATTCCGGAAGCATTGTGTCTTTGGTGAGTTTACAAGTTTCTGCAACCTCGTCAAAAGTAGGAGTGTCAATGTCAGTCTCTTAACAATTTCCAAGATTCACTTAATTGCTAACTACATTGTTTGCATTGTGTAGCATATCGAGGAGTTTTTAGAAATGGTTGCCAAATTGCGCTCCAGATGCTATTTGGTACATCATCGGCTGTAGTTATGTGTACCAGAAGAGACATAGCTATCGCTGCATTCATTCTGCACAATTGTATCCTTTTTCCACGCACAGACATTCGGACGCTATAAAAGCTGCCGCGTGAAGCGGAATTTAAATCTCATTCTAGCGACCAAGAAACTGTTTACATATTAACTTATTGACACCAGACAATACCCGTGATACGCTCTTACTACATAACAAATAATAGCAAGCATTTGCTAGCCAGAATGTGGTCTACCTAAGTGCGACATGTAGTTGCCCCATATGCATGCGTCACGTCAATGCGCCTTGCAGCAAGATGCCGAAAATTGAATTAACAACAATCAGATTGAAGTTAATGGAAAGATCGGAATGTCCGATGTCGTTATCACAATAATTTTCAGCCGGAGTCTATACTCCTGCGGCTTGATTTCCAGTACAGACTAGACATAGTTTTCCGTCGAAATTACCGGAAATTACTAAGCTGTCAGAACGCCGCTCAATGTCAGAAGCCAAAATTTAAAGCTTTTCATGGAAATCATTCCTTTCATTATCAGAATGACTTGGTTGGCGCGTGTACATTTACGACACCCAGAATCAGCTTGCCTACATGGATCTTAGCAAAGCCAAACAAGAGCTTAAGGCTCTCAGGCAAAGAAAGCTAATCGTTGCTGCACTGGATAGTTGGCGACCACATACCTGACTAGATCAAATTTTGCATTATAATAGTTGTATTATAGCTTTATTAGGTATGCTAGAATAGAAAGAGACAATTTGGAGTGCTCCGAAAAATTCTGGTCTCCTGGTATCAAACGATGTTAATACGGAACATGTGCAATTGAACGGCCGTACAAGATTGACTTGCTGGCTAGGCAAGAGCTTTCACACTTCACGAGATAAAGGATAAGAAATCTTTGGATCTGGCAGGCATCCACGTAACAACAAAGGATACTGGAAGCCAAACGAGTGTGGTTGACGTGCAGCATGTTCCATTAAAAGGAGGTAGCCTCGTTAGTCGCCTTCTTTATACTTACTACTGGAACGTATGTAGGTGTGCTTGACGTTGTACGACCTTTGCAGTCGTAACATAGAGGCCTATCAGGCACTAACAGTTTTTCGAAAAGGCGTCTTATGTCAGCTCTATCGGTATATACTCGCAGTGCAGTACGCGACGACAATATTTACTCTCTTATGAATATCAATTTTGTGTGTGTCTAATGCCGAAGCCTGTATTTTTCAAATTTATTTACCACGTTAGAACAATTGCTCTAATCCTTTCGATAGTAATTCAGGAGCGAGGCGCAACGTGGCGCTTGGCGTGCTTTACATGTTCGTTGTTAATATACTATCAGATATTGTAGGCGTTCGTTGACTGCTCGATTGCGATAAAGTATATAAAACAAATGCTATCGATTCGGCTATATTAACTAGGCAATTAATATGCTAGCGTGTATCATTTTGATGCGTTAAATAAAGTTTGTGAGATTGAAGTAAACGCCAATCCGTTTTTATTTAACCAGCTAAATGCAATGGGATTGGTGTTTGCTTCAAGCCCGAGCCACCCTGCTGCGGCAGGGTGAAAACACGGTTGGTCCTTCCTCAACCAGTCCACAGAGAAAACGCAAAACGAATATAATGAGATCAGCTCCGGGCATAAATCAGATCAAGAGCGAAGTAGAGACTGAGTATATATTGACCATCAGTGGTTACACACAATGCCGTATTGCTCCTTGACGTCGTTATCGCATAGAACGAGATTTTTTCCTTTAAAATTGTCACACTCGCTAAATGCGTTTTGCTTTTTTAGATAAGCGTTTTTCTTTCAAACAATAGTTAATTCTATATCAATTCAACTCCAGTCTGACTTATTTAGTGTTGCCTCTTAAACAATGAACCCTGATCTAACTTCGTTAATGGTAATCACATTAAAAGTTTAATTCAGCCTTTCCAATTTTGCCTTGTAAATTACAAAGAAACTGATGCTACAAACTTGTGCATGAGTTACACATTTTAAGATCGATTTTTGTGGAAGAGTTTTGATCTGAGCTTTTAGATCCTCTATTGTTGTTAAATAGTTTAACAGTTCTGATCTAAAATTCCTTACCTTATACATCCATACCAGCTATTTACCTGCAATACCTGCAGTATTGCACTAGATAGATAGAAAATATACTATTTCAAAACAGTTGATAAAACATCTAGTTGTAATTTAAATTTTGTGGTAGTACACCATTTTAAGCCTACCTTGTGCAATAAGAAGACGCCAAGTTATCTCATCTATTAGAACAAGCAGTGTCTGTTGAACTAATACGAAAGTGTTGCTATTGGGTTGTTGCTTCATCATCTGATGTCTGTACTGATTATACGTTGAGCCTCCTGACACAGAAAAACCCACTGGAAATCGGAACAGTGTCTCCGAATATACTAGGAGCTGTTCCAAGTCAACTTTACTACAAAGACCAGCACTACTGTAGGAGTAACTGTCAAGGAGTCGTTGGATGCAGGCTCCAAGCATTGGACGTAAGAGAACACCACTTATAGACCTTGGAAGAACGTCAGAGCCGTGAAGCCACGAATTGCACCGGCGTACAGATGACCTCCATATAGAGTTCAGTGAGTTGTCAGTACCTTTATTCGCTTCTTTGCCAAATGAAGACATTTTGTGTGATATGTGCCTTAACAAAGAGCAAGGATATTTAAACAGTCACATTTCTGAAGTAAAAGCGCTTAAAGAATAGGCGAACCTCTCAAGCTTTACTTAGAGGTCTATGGCGAATATTCGGTTACAATAATCATGAGGTGGCGTCTCCATCAAAACCTCTGAGAACAGCAACATTATTTATATAAAAAACGATTTCTATTTTCTAATGATTTAACTAAAGTAATTTCACCAGAAAGTGTATAAAATATTAACAATTACTGGTAGCTCGGATGGTGATAATAATAAATCTAATTGCCCACTTAGACTATTAGTCCTATACATATCACGAGTTGCAAAACAGAGAAATTAGTCAGATTCACGTTCTGACGTGTTAAACGTCCTCCGTCATTATCAGAGAAGGACAGCAGATGCACTATCCTGAATTAAGGCGTAATATATATATATATATATATATATATATATATATATATATATATATTAGAAAAATATATATAACAAAATGGATAATGGCCATTTATTTCGAGATTACTAAACTTCGCTCTTGGCCATTATCCACTTTTGTTATTAATGTGTTTTTTCTTCCTAATAAGAAATATACTGTGTAATATTCGAAGGCAATGGACATACTAAATATATATATATATATATATATATATATATATATATATTTTTAAACAGAGATAGTGTTTTAACTCATAGTGCGATTGTGTTCTTGATTACAACATCAGCTACAATTTCAATGCTGTTATGATTTTAACCGTTTCATTTTTCACACCATTCGCACAAATTTAAAAAAAAGAAACCATTGTAGTTCCACGCTCGAGTTCTGATAATTAACCTAGAAAATCATAGAATTCACCTGTATGTGAAATATTTTATAATTTTACTGTGTTGTGTGACATAATAAATTAGAATGGTATTTACATCAAATCTGTGAACTTTATAATAGCACTTTTTTTACTTTTTAAAAAAGGATTTCGCGCTGAGTGAGGATGGTTAATGTTTAAGGAAGATTTTTTATCTCTAAAAATTGTTTTTTCTGGTTTTTCCGTGTATAATATTTTGATCAACCGTTTCGGTTTTCTTCTCAACCACGTTCCTCGTTTTAACAGAAAAATATCACCAGCACAAGCTAGCACAGTGTTTAAATGAGAATGCGTTTATTCATTTATCTATGTAAACAATAATGGCTCCATTTTTAGCCTCTATGACTTTACCAAATTAAGGATACACACAATATCACCTATATTTGTACTCGGTAGGGATGAAATACTGTATCAACTACATATTATTATCCCACATTCCTCACCAAAATATATAGTAGTTAAAGGACATAATACCGGCTCCTACTGATGAGTCGCCAGTAAGCACGAAACGAATGTGCACGAGATTAAACTTTCTATTAACGCTGTCTTTGGTTTATCCTTCTGGTTACAAGTGAACTAATTTTTTACTAGGTTCGCGACATCTAATATATACTTACTTATCGATACACGTCTGGCGAAAGATGAAACAGGTTAATGTACGTGACTGCATAGAAATTGTGCGGCCGATATTTCTAGTAAAGTACAATGTATGTTAGACTAATAGAAGTGAAAGCCGCATATCTAATTTTGCTTTCCATTTTAATACATTTCGGTTTGATCCTCGCTAGTCAGTTTTCCCTCGTACTCTGTTGATGATCATGAAAGGTCGAAACGCGTCAGTACCAGTGAATGGTGGCAATTTTGCGATTTTGTTCCACGACAGGCTAAATACAACTAGTTTGGTGCTTACTTCAAGCTTGCAAAACTTGATCTAAAGAAAAGTATATAGTAATAGACTAACAATGGAGCAACTATAGTTCACACTGATAAATAGATAAATTAATTCACATTTAAGACAATGTGTTCATTTGTAGTGGAGATATTGTTGGTCTGTTAAAAAAAGAACACACAGAGAGAGAAGAGGACAAACGCAAGGAATGGACGAAATACCACTCAAAGGATGAATAACCATTTGCACGAGTGTTGGCAAACTATTTCGATGCCAAAGTAATAATGTCAATAAACTTTGTAATTGAAAAGAATGCACTTAAGATTAAAGCTTCATTTGCAGCTTTCGCCAAATTCGTACAAGTTATGCAATTAAACAAGAATTGATTGTAAAAGGAGATATAAAAAAATTGGATACTGTTTGTTGCGGAGAACTAATATATATGCAATTATGTATTAGGTATTGCGCACCTAGTAACAAATTAGTTGAATTATGACAAGAAGGATAAACCAAAGACAGCATGAATGAAAAGTATAATCTCGTGTAAATTCGTTTCGTGCTTACTGGCGACTCATCAGTGGGAGCCGATATTACGCCCTTTAATCACTATATATTTGGGTGAGGAATGTGGGAGAATTGGACGGTACAATCTACTAGACGAATGTGTAAACCTGCAGATGTGAAGCTAACATCGTATAAAGCCTCGATAATGCGACTGTGACGCGAACTTACTCTATATAATATATATACCGAGTTTGTAAAGGATACCAACACTACGGCTATTGTGTCAGTACCCGATACCAACATTATAGTACCGAAAATGTACATCATACCAACACTATGGTTGCCGAGTCAATACATGGTACCAACACGATGGATTTCATTGCACGGTATAGTTCACCGAAATTGAGAATTACAACTATTTCTGAACGCCTGTTACTCCAGTAAATCCATACACTCTGGCCTTGATCAATATCAGTTATCACATTTCGCGGTAATCATAACATCATTCAATTATATATATATATATATATATATATATATATATATATATATAACAGTTAGATACTGCTTGTTGCGGACAGCTGATATATACGCAATTATGTATTAGGTGTTGCGCACCTAGCAACAAATTAGTTCAATTTTGACCAGAAGGATAAATCAAAGACAGCATGAACGTAAAGTATAATCTCGTGCAAAAATTTTACTAGGTGTGCAACACCTAATAAATAACTGTAAAAGGAGATGTTCCTTCTCAGGGAATTGATCGTACGCATTTAAGTATAGCAGACGCAAACATAAGAAGTCATTTTAGTATTATGCTTTCGGGTAGTCAAGAGTTTCTGTAAGTCTCCGGACGCAACATCTAAGGTAATTACTAAACAAATAAAAGTCAACAAATAATCTGCTGTCTAACATAGAAGCAATGACTTTTACGAAAAATGCCTGCTAAAGATAAATAAAATCAAATCCTTACAATCGAAAAGTCCAAGCTTGCTTATAAATGCACATAATCTAGCTGTTCAGAGCGCCACATAGGGAGGCCTGATCAAATATTCAAGAAGCGAATCAAGAGATCATTTGAAGTTGAACATAGCTGGAAAATGACACAACACTTCTACTATAATCGAGAATATTGTTTGGAAAATTAACTCTTCAAATAGGTTGATATCTGTGGGTTTTCAAAGCAAGACATAAAAAGGAGCTGCGTAATTTGAAGGCCGATAGTTGGGATATTATCTGCATGTAGTCAACGCATTTTAAAAAAATATTTATTGAATATGTAATAGTTAAACGTGTGTGTGCACATAACTTTACATGTGTGGTAGTTCTTTCGACTTACATTTGTTCAACATTTCAATCAAGATGAGATGTAGCGAAAAGTAGTCTTCTTGTCCGCGTTTAACAAGTATGATTTTTTAAATAAAGCTATGTTTCAATATAGCACATATTTATCATTTCGAACAATAAGGTATATTTATACTCAGAGCCCGAAAGAATCCCATTTGCAACAAAATGAGAATTGGTACGTAGATCCATTCAGTAAGCAAAAACTGAAAACTAAATGAACGAAAGCCTGGTTATTTGTTATAAATGAGTTAAACTGAAGACATTAATATGGGACCTTCCAGACAAGTGATGGAATAATATATACATTTCCAAACTACAAATCGAAATGAACCAATAGAGCAATTGATTTGCTAATTATCTGGACACTCTAACCAGAAGAATAAATCTGCGTACAGAAGTAAATAAATAAATTATATCTGACGAAAGAACGTTTTCAGAAAAAAGGTATTTAACCAGTCTTTGATTGCAAGAGTTCATAGCAATTCCGTAAATCAAGTTTTCGAGCTTGACCTAAACACCAATCCTATTGTATCAAACTAGTCGCACAACATAACATTTCTATATTCCACACTGTCTTACGAGGATCAAACCAAAATTAATATATAAACTAAGGACAGTAAGATGTGAAGCTATCGTTCGTAATAATCTCAAACAGTAGAATTGGCTGGAAAGAGCGGCTGCACAATTTCAACGCCATCACGAATAAAATATTATTGCACCTTTTGCCGCAAAAATATCAGTTATACTATAAAACAATCACTAATTACCTAAGTGACGACAAAAGTTCTTTAAATCAAGTTAGCTGGCATCAGATAAGCATAGAGACCCCCTTGAATCGAACCAATCGCAAGCATAAAAAAACCACCTTCAGTTATACGTAATGACGCATTTGGGCTTTCCATGCTAAACATCAGGGCAGGATGGAAAATTGAATAACGATATGGGGGTTTGATAAATTTTATTCAGTTTGCCCTATGCGCCGGTGATTTTCATTGAAATTTAAAACGCGTCTGTACGTGCTACTGACAGAGGTTTTCCTATTTGAAATGACCGGCTAGCTACAATGAGATTGGGGTTTGTTTTGTGCTCGGAAACATTATGTAAATAATTTTTATCCCCTCCCACGTAATCAATGATTGCGTAATTGTACAAATCATATACGAGTGGCGACACCTGTAAACACGTTATGTTCGTGATTACGTGTAATTGTGCAGCTGATATTTATAAATAAACTAGTCTATTAGGAATGAGAAATACCTATCTGATTCTCCATACCTTATATATTCATTGTGGTCTGATCCTTGTTAATCAGTGTGCCTCTTGCTCTGATGATGTTAAGGGAATGTCGAAACGCGTCAGTACGTCTGAATGACGGTAATTTTCCATGTTGTGCAAAGGGTCGTATACAACTGGATTGGTGTTTATTTCAAGCTCTCCACATTGATCGAAAGAAAACAGAGTGTTACTGAGCAAGCCATCAATTATTGAATGAGATATTAGAACATTTAATAAAATACATTTTGCTATGTTTCACGGCTGGTTACAAAATTGCGATTGGCGCTTATTTCAATTCAGAAATACTAACTTTTTAATAAGTAACAATAAAAACACAAATGCGCCATCGGATTACCTTGCCAAATAAGTGCCGACGTGTCTTCTTCCTTCTGCAATATCCTTTCGGCCGCTGCTGTCGCTGTCACAAGCATCTTCACTCGTATCAGTAAAATCTCCTTCATCTGCGTTATCACTATTATAATGGTCTACGAAGACATCACACTCATCGTCAATAACATCAGCATTGGCTTCATCCGACCTCCGGGAAGTGCGATGTGCCTCAAGTCGCTGACTAACCGAATAATGTGCAGTAGTCCAGTGACGTAGAGCTCTGACAGGCGCAAGACGCAGCTCTTTCACTAATCTTCTCCCAACTGGCAACGGTAAAAGATGGTGCGACACAAAACTGTTGTCAACAATATTAATCGACGCACCACTAAAGGAGGAAAGTTTTGAAGTTGTGGCACTAGCTGGCTCAGCTGACTGACCAATTCTAGCGCACGACCTACGATTGTAATCGGGCCGCAATAACCAATGATGTTCAGATGTGATATCAGACGTATGGGGCAAAACAGAACTAACCAATGACGATGTTCTGCAAACACGTTAATGAGGAAATTTGCGAAATGCAACCAAATTTATTTGTGATAAACCAATACAATAAACTCCTTATATATATATATATATATATATATATAAATTGAATAGAAATTATTATATGATTATTTTAGTATGACCTTAACATTGCTTAAGATAGCAAAAGAAATTCATCAAGTAGACCAGTCTCGTCCTTATTTGGAATTCGCCAGTTCTTGCCAGAATTTGTCACGACCGGAGCACATTCACTTCGGTGTTTTTCATGTATATGCCTGTGCCACCCCTGTAGCATATTACACGAACTTTCCAGGAATATACCGATATATGTGGTCATTTTTTTCCTTTCGGCGTAATCTATCTGGTATTTCATCGACATAAGGTTCTTACTGACCACCCTCTACCTGTCAATATAGAACAGACACGATGACACTTGCGGAAAGTGCTATGAAACTGAAGGTTATATATCATGATTTCGATTACATATATCCTGTCATTATAAAAAAAAACATTTGTCAGAGTTTCTAGCTTAGTCGTAAAAGCGTTGAATTTGCTTACGTTCAAACTTACAAGTTGATAACAAATCTAAGCAATGTGGTAACCTCATTCCAAAACAGATAACAAAGTGATTTAATAATTTTCTCAGCGTCTTGCAGTTTGATCGATTGTCCTAGACGTCATTAAGCAATAGATTGCTGGTAAGCTAATTAGGCGTTTTCTGATTGTTTCCCCTGCACTGCGTAAGGAATCCTTTTGCATCAAATATGATTGATCTCCTTCTTTAATAACCTTTATCATGCCCAGTGCCTTTGAATATTTAACAGAATATTTTTTTAGGTAGAGGAAATAAAATTAAATAACGTGGAGCATAATTATTGTGTATTGTTGCGATATATTTTGCGAATAATTAGCAAAAAGTCACACTTTAAGATCTCTCCATGTAGAGACTCATTTGATTCAACCACTTTAGGTGGATGTATACATAAACCATCTTGAGAAAATGAGCCTGAGAAAAATAATTGACCGGTGCTTGCTTTAGAAAACGGATTTTGATGATCTATTGTTGGTTATTAAAAAAGCAGTGGAAACTGCCGAAATATTGTGAACAACCAATTAAGCCGATGCAGATATCAAACTCACCCTCGTGATGGAGAAATGAAACACTTCACACCTTGATTATCCAACACATTCAAGAATAAAATAGTGATTTGACACTGGTAATAGATAGAAAGTCTACATTCACCAGCTAATACATCCACAATAATAACAATGCGCCAAAATCCCACCACAGAAACCTAATTAACAGCCTAGAAAAGTGAATAAAAATCTGCTAAGCACACAAGATCAAAGAAGGGCCGGGCTATCTGAGGAAAATTTTTCTAATAACCAACTATACCTAGTAGCTTATTCATATCACAATCAGGCAATGTCCAAATCATATTACAGAGGATACAATGCGATACCGTACAAGAAATCTCCCGAACAGTTGGATCCAGAGGTGCCAATGCCAACAATATATACCGAAATTGGCTTGCCAATTGTCTACAAAACATGTTCGCATACTCATACAGAGTATATGAAAGAATTCTTTAAATCAAGTTTGCGAGCTTAAAGTAAACACAAATCCCACTTTATTTAACCAGTCTTCGAACGACACAGCATAGTTGTTCGAAGACTGGGTAAATAAAAAATGGGATTGGTGTTTACGTCAAGCTCGCAAACTTGATTTAAAGAATTGTTACCGCAACCCGCGCAATCAATTAATGTTTAATTTTATTGTCTGTATATGAAAGAATGTTTTATTAAAGTTAACATTTCGAGACGAGCTAACAGCTTAAAAAATTACGCGGCGTTTAAATTGAAGCACTAATGCAAATTCTCCTAATGCGAAGGTACATATTATTGTCAGAAAACAGAATCTTGAGAATGAATGCCAAGTATCCCATGTTATTCTTTTACGTATATATGTCGTAGTATATATATATATTGAATGGGATTATATCCTTCGTTCATACTGGCTTGGGTTCATAAATCTAGTGAATTTTTAATCAATTGTTTACTAGGTGCGGAACACTTAATACACAAATCTATTGCACTTGACTAAATATGATTGCCCACGGATACAATTCCAATTGTAGCTTTGAAGTTACATTGTCAACAACTGCAGGTTTACACATTCATATAGGAGATTGTACCGTCAACTTGTCCCCTATTCCTCACCAAAATATATAGTTGGTATAGGGCGTAATACCGGCTCCTACTGATGAGTCACCAGTAAGCACGAAATGAATGTGCACATGAGATTATACCTTTCGTTCATGCTGACTTTGGTTTATCCTTCTGATACTATTTGAATCGATTTGTTATTAGGTGCGTAAAACCTAATACAAAATTGCATGTAAATTAGTATTTAATACATTTTGAACGTGCGCAAAAGCAATTTATCAACGGAAGCCATCAATATTTTCCGCATAAGATGAGTTAAAAACACCTGGCACTCATAAAACTCAGTCATTCCGGAGCATATACTTGTAACAGCGCACACAGACAGTTAACAGGCGGGCTTTGTAGCATCTGAGTTGGACTGTTTGGTTGTCTGTCATCTGGGCAAATGATCGAGTGTTCGATTCCTGCTCACAGTACTAGCAAAATATAAATAGTTCACAAAAGCAAAACTATGCTTTAGCTGATGGTCAGTTTTTGTTGAAAAAAAGGTTTTAACGCATCATGGCACTCACTTTTGTAGAGAACATGCCACAATAAAACCTGATCTGTATACTTACATTTGGTTAAGATAAGGTAAATGTTGATTAAGGTTTTCCTCAGCGTCAATCTGTTTAGTCGGACCAATGCTACTGACATCACCATGATCAACAGCGAATTGATGAGAGCTTGAGGTGGTTAGCATTACCTGCTGAAGAGCAAAGCCGATAACAGGATAGCACAGCTCCATTGCATCCGCAAACTCTATGCATGTTGTCTCAGCTATAGTTTAGATGAGCGTAGTTTTTATGGTGTGCAAATTTCACAAAACATAAAAATTTATATGCTTCATTCGGATACACATAACAATTTTTAAAATATCAAGTTTGCAATATTGATATAAACACCAATCTCATTTGTATATACATTTGTCAGTATCAACTAGGCATTGCATAATTTATAAAGAGCAATTCATCCGCAGCAAATTCTTGACAGTACTTGAATGACGAAACCGGTCTATTGAATGAATTATTATAATCAAGGTAGCGGTCTTGATATAAGCACCTGACCCATTAATTACTTACATATGCCAGTATAAACTAAGAATTGTATAGTGTACAAAAAGCAATTCATCCAGTAGGCAGGTTTCGTCCTTATTGGGAACTCATCATGTACTGGCCAGAAATTGCCGCGGACAGGGCTCGAACCTGGGCACGTCTGCGTCGGAATCTGGTGTTCTAACTTCTGAACCACCCTGCCGCACACTACAATACACAAACTTTTCAGTTATATTCTAACTAATGTAATTTGGTTAGTCTATTTTTCCTTTAGGTGAAGCTCATATGACATCCATTTAGACCCACAGTTCCAACTAACCATCAGTACATGATGAGTTCCCAATAA
The DNA here is from genome assembly GCA_029291075.1 of Eudiplozoon nipponicum. NCBI lineage: Eukaryota > Metazoa > Platyhelminthes > Monogenea > Mazocraeidea > Diplozoidae > Eudiplozoon > Eudiplozoon nipponicum. Next base: position 38,194 of record JAQBSW010000008.1, read on the forward strand.
GGACGAAACCGGTCTACTGGATGAATTGGCTTTTCTACACTACATAATTATTAATTTATACAGACATATGTAAGTAATTAATAGGTCAGGTGCTTATATCAATACCGCAAACTTGATTATAATAATTGTTATCACCGCTCGCGCAATCAATGTTCGTTCAATTATATAAATGTTCATTTCAAAACCACTTCCTCATTTGGTGTGGTGTCTGCTCAGTAATTAAAGATTTGGAATGGTTAGTTGGCACTTTGGGTCTAAATGGATGCCATATGAGCTCCACTTAACGGAAAAATAGACTAACCAAGTTACATTAGTTAGTATATAACTGAAAAAGGTGTGTAGTATAGTGTGCGGCAGGGTCCTCAGTGGTTAGTGCACCAGAGTACGAAGAAAGCGTTCCCAGGTTCGAGACCAGTCCGCGGCAATTTCTTGCCAGTACATGTTGAGTTCCCAATAAGGCCGAAACCGGTCTAATGGATAAATCGCCTTTTCTACACTATCCGTATATAAGTTTATACTGACATATGTAAGTAATTAAAGGGTCAGGTGCTTATATCAAGATCGCAACCTTGATTATAAAAATTGTTATCACCGCCCGCGCAACCAATGTTCGTTTTATTGGATGAATTTTCTTTTCTACATTATAAACGCTTAGTTTATACTGACAGATGTTTTTATAAAATGGGATCGGTGATTACCTCAATATAGCAACTAGTATTTAACAATTTTTATTCACCGCCCGCGCAACGAACGACCGTTTAATCACTTGACATAATTCCGTCTTTAAGCCAAATTGGCTTAGAATCACGATCTTTCACCTTATCTAGAAACTGGAACTGAAAACTAAAATCTAGATCGAATGCCCTCTTGACGCTTTTCGGGAGCCATTTGAGAATTCGAATGTAATTGAATTTAATGATTTTGCCGAAAAATTTCCATTTCGAAGAGAGAACAAAAGTTTTTTTACTCGACTGCAATATCTATAAAAGTGCACGATTTTCAGGTTAAAAGTAATCCAGGCAAAGTGTAAAAATATAATCAAAAGCAAAAATGAAACGGCAAGGAAATGTTCAGTAGCCTGAAAAAGTCAAACTGTACATTGTGAAAACCAAAAACAGATTATGTAAATGCTTAAATCTTCACTACTTTTTATTTTTTGCACGAAAACTATTAAAAATGATAATTTTTCAAGTAAATTGCCCTTTTAGATAGGCTATACAGGTATAATTTTCTAAAGAACAGGAGTCTGTCCGCCCAATTAATAACGAACTAACTAGATTATGTCTACTTTATACGACTGTTATCTATAGGATTCAGATCAAGGTCAGTTCATTGATTCAAAATGGAAACCCTCATAAATTAACAAAAATCGTAGCATAAAAGATTTAGCTTATAGGAAATGAAATCGTAATTTGCATTAATACAGTGGAAAATTCAAAGATATTTTATAACATCCGCTGAACAACCACAATTTCGCAATTTATCACCACTGATTCAAGATTATGTATGGCTATTAAGTTATTAAGAATATCTTATCTAGATTTAGCATCTGAGGCTTATGGCCATCTAAAACCAGAAATAATCACTTTTTTTCGAATAATAAGCATAAAACTTGAAGCTACAACCTCAAATATCAGCAAAACTAAATTTAAAAACTAAAAACAATGTATATGTATTACTGATTGCAAAGCAGTAAGCAAGTATTTCTCAATAATAATGTGATTCTACCTTTTTACCAAAATGACTATACAATGTTTGATAATTGTTTCTTTAACACAAAAAATCTGTTAGTGAGCACAAGACAACACAGAAACTCAAAACACCATATCCATAAACTAGAATGTACATTTCCTGAAGAAAATGTGAGTGGTGCTTGCAATGGCCAAACTCGGCCCTCAGTTGCTACCCAGGGTGGCTGCTAGCGTGTTGCAATAAGGTTGCTAGGTTACTTGGAGTGGTTTTTAGGGTCCCCAGTATGGTAGCTAACTAGGAAAATTAGATTTTTACAGTTTACATATTAAATATTGCTTAGACAATTTTCTGTAACAAACAAATCCTTAAACTCAGGTCAGAAAATTTGTAAACAAATCAAATTTCTACGATCCGTCAAAGTTGGCCGCAATGCATTGTCTATGGGATTTTTCGGGCGATATTTCGCCCGGTGTGCGAACATCGTACGTCCGATCGCTTATAAAAGTTATAGCACACCTCTCCTTAAAAGGCCGCACAATTTGACACCTCTTTTGCGAGTCTGTGACAAAAACTGCGGGACTAGTTACGCGCCAAAATTTGTACGGAAGAAAAATAATAATAATAATAAGTATGGTGCATAGTAATAGTGTGCTTTGCCTTCAGCAAGCACGACTAATAAGTGTTTCGGGACTTTCCACGCTATTCTTGTTATTATCATCGTCATAAATTGCGCAACATCACCTACTTTTCACAGCCACGCAATCATGAAAATGATACGTAAATGAAGAATAGTTAATATCTAACACGAGGTAGGATGAAGCCTGTAGAAAAGTATTTTAAGAAAACGCTTACGAAGTAAATACTGCACGCATATACAAAATGTATATTAAATAGACTGTAATTCGAAATTTTGGCGCCACAATATAGTTATGTTGCAACAAGATTCAAGCCTCATCGTTCGTAGCTATAATGTGAACATTGCACTTACGTATGCAAAGAAAAGGAAACCACGCTAAGAACTGTTTATCAGCATTTTAATATTCCGGGTTCTAATTTGTCAATGAGTGAACAGTGAGTGTGCAGCTTCACCTCATTAACATAGTCGCACCTTGGCTTGTTGTAAAGATAATAACTAAATTATGTTGGCGACGATGTAAATAGGGACGAGAAAAGCCTACAATATTGCTAAGAATTGGCCTGTTTAAGGCTAATGCGCCCCCTTTACTCTAGCTACTTAGAGATAAATATCACGACTTGCAGTTGAACCCCTTCGAAAATGTCGGAATTAAAGGAAGAAACGCTAGAGTATAAATTCTGGAAAGGCGCAACAAAATCCACCTGAGACAGTTTGCCTGCGGCGTGCCTGGTCAGATGCGCGAATCAATTAGTTTAAAACTAATGGCAACGAGTTTTTAACCAAGGAATCTGTAGGTACACTGAATTTGTTACAATGCGAATTCCAGAACCGAAAAATCGAGAAAAATGGTAATGCTTCTGGGCATAATTATACAGCACTCACCCCAACCAGCATCCGATACCACGCCTTCGAGTTCAGACAACAGGTTGGCGAATCGTAAATGAACGTGTGGTAATAGTCTACCGACAATAAGACCTATCAGTTCGATACCATAGCTGAGTACATTGTTATCAATAGTTTTACTAAGTATCTGGTCTGAAACAGAAGTGCGACCATCATCCTGATCAATCTGTTTATTTTCTGAACTGACATCATCCTCGTCATCGCTGCCACTTTCCTCATCATCATCTTCAAATTCATTGCTATAACCACCAATCGGATTTGGAGGCCACAATTGGCTACCGACATCGGTAAGCTCTCTGATAGAACTATTTTCGTGAGAAGCTTTCTCCACATCCGGTGTATCACAATGGGCTTTGGAAGAATTTGTTGAATCTACTGGGGACTTTACTATACTATTGGGCGACTGACTTCGTCCTAGATTTCGTGTCAAAGACATCACTAAACGTACTCCACTACTGGCTCGAGAAAGCACAGATCCAGCACCGTCACGTCCAGTAGCCAGCAACCATCCGGTACTTGAAATAAGTGCCGAAGAAATATCTCGGCTGGCCACCTTGCCGACAATGTCAACAAAATTCTTGTTAACTCCACTGTTTATTTCTTTCGTCCCAGAAGGTGACAATAATTGTCCTTCATTTGGTCTCCAGCGTCCATTTTCCGTTGATACGATATCAGGAAGTAGGTACAGCTGCGCTTTAAGAGATGTTAGCGTAGGCTGGTTGGTTTTACTTGATGTATTTGTCAATGAGGAAAGGTTTGCGCCAGACGAACTGCAACCGCGTCTTGTGTTGGCTCGGGACTCTATTAATTGCGGAATATTAGCATTCGGCGTTGCAGTCGAAGAAGTACCCAAACTAACAGCCACAAAGCAGTTGACCGAGTCAATAGCTTCCGCGAGTAGTTGAAGACCTGATGAAATGTAGGCGAGCCGTTTGCGATGTGGCATGCCGAGAGTAGTTGCTGAATAGCCAACAGCATTGAAATATGCCTTTTCTTTGCTGATCTTGACAGAATCACCATTGCTCGTGTATTTATAATCCGTACCACAGTGCATCGATAATAGATTGTCTTGACGGACAAATCCGAACATATTGCCTATCAATGCTAAAAAACTGTAAATCATGCCCAACATTAGTGCATAGTAATGTAAAACAAACATGTGGAAATATCAATCTTTTTGTAACTAGATACGATATTGTAGTTGCAAAAGTTGAAAAAAAGTACATTTTGAGAATTTGCCCCGCATAAGTTTGCATAACAAGTTGCCATGTGAACGTCAAAGTTTCAAACATAAATCATTTTATATTAATGCGAAATTAACAGTCAAATGCTAAGTAAGGATCTACTACAACCAAAAAAGTATTCTCGTGAGGCAACTACCAATTGAAGCACATAATTTCCAGTATAGAAACGTTTTCAGTTTACAGTACACGGTGTATGTATGTATGTGTGTGTGTGTGTGTGTGTTTTTGTCGGAGGTCATGCCAATAAAAATTGTATCCATTGCTTCTGCTGATAAATTGCTCACGACCAAAAATACATAGACCCTAATTATCGACAAGCTTAAAGAATTAAACAAAAATCATAAAGAAAATTTGTTGGTGTTCAAAACGAATTGAGCTCGACCTTCCGATTAAATTTAGCCTTTCTTCAAAGACATGGAATTGGTGACCTTCACAGATTCTAAATATAGTTTACATAGTATGTAAATGATTTTGTGTCGCATTGTTAAAGACTACATATCAAGTTAACGATTGCTTTCATAAACCTAAACCGAGAAGATTGCTGCATGTATTAGCCCTTCATTATTGGGCATAATTTACAGTGACTTTGGGACGCAGAAAGTGGGCAGAAAGTACACTAAACTGCGTCAGTGGGATTACAACTTTATTTTAAACTGATTGTATTTGTTCCCTGGTACTATATTAACTAACCACTTACTACGTACGCCGCCATATGTATGTCAATGCAAATAAGTTGGTTTATCGCAGAAAGGGATGTCTAAATAATAATCAATTTCTGTCCACAGTTCAGAGTTCGTTTAACGGCTTCTCCCAAGTAATTATGACAAGTTTGCTCAAGATCTGATGTACTAAATCTTTGTGTAGCTATGAAATAATTCCCTTTTAACCACAGTAGCAGTGAAAAGAGTTTAGAAACAGACTTTGATAGTATTTTATACCTGAGTCTACACAGTCTCTGGAATAATATCAATGCCTATTCTGTAAAGCAACAACTGCCACTAATTTTCTACTACACTGACCAAAGCAAAAATTACCACACATAATTAGTAGTATCAATTCGAATTGTGTATTATATCACATAAAAGTTTCTCCAGCAAAGAGGAGACACAATTAAAATGCTTAACATCCCTGATTCAGAAAGTCAGTTAACAGAGAACATTAAATTATATATATGATAACTTAATATTATGAGAGCATTGATAAGAACCATGCTTAGGAGACATTTTTATCCGTCGCTTTTCGCCTGTTGAGCGTTTGAATGTTAACGTTGCCTGGACGTCAAGTCGGAAATTTCTTCAATTAGTAGTCTTCCTAAGGTCATATATCGTACATTAAAAAATCAAAACATGTTAAATTAAATGCTTTATTTTATGATAGTAATAATAATAAGCATTGTGACACAAATAAATGCAGCAATATACCTGAGAAGGCGGCCTTCTAAACTAGCTGGAGTAGCAACACCTGCAAATGGAGCATATTTCGCCAACATCATCGTAGCAGACATAAGAATTCCCTCGTTTTCGGTTGATTGACGTCTGTCAGAGAGCAAAACTGACATAGGCAACAGCGAGAGCTGATTGGTCAACCCAACATTAACGAGAGTTGACTCAAGCAGGCTCGTCATAGCAAGCTGAATAATGTTGAGTTTAAAAAATGAATTGTAGCAAGGCACATTTAGGTGGAATGTAGCAGGTGCCTAATAGCTCATCAGATAACTAGGTTAAGAGAAGGTGGAAACAACCTGCCAGTATGAATGAAAATGTAATGTATACGTGTGTTTCGTCCATACTGGAATTTAATCAGTAGGAGCAGGTTCTATGCCCTTTACCCACTCTATATTTGGTCAAGAAATGTGGGACGAGTGGACAGTAAAATCTACCATTAGAATTTGTATTCAGGCAGTCACGGATTTAACTTAATACGCAAAATCTAATACAAATTTGCATGTATATTAGTTTTCCGCAAAAAACAATATATGCTTAACACATATTTTAATAAATAATGTCGTGATTAACGCGAAATGTGATAACAGATGTCGATCAAGGCCCGAGTGTATTGATTTTCTGAAGTAACAGGTGTTCATAAGAAGAAGTCCCAATTTTTATGAAATTTATTCTACTCAGAAATTCATTACGCTTTACAGGATAGGTCTACAAAATTTGTAGTGAGTAGATTTTGTAGTCGCATTGTCGAAGACTTCACATGAAATTAACTCCATTACTTCTTGAATATACATCCGTATAAGAGATTTTACAGTCCACCTATCTCTCATTTTTGACCAAATATATGGTGTGTGTGTGTGTGTGTGTGTGTGTGTGTGTGTGTATAGGGCGTAGCACCGGATCCTACTTATGAGTCGTCAGTAAGCAAGAAATGTATGTGTACATGAGATGATATCATTTGTTCATTTTTAATTTGTTATACCTTTCTGGTCCAAGTTGAATTAATTTGTTATTGTGGATGCAATACCTAATACAGACTTGCATGAATATTAGGCCTCCGCAACAAACAATATATAACTTTGCAGTATATCCGAATTCACGAATCAGACACGAAAACTAAAAGTAAAATTGAAACCTACGTTTGATACTATGTTGTAGCATCCCCAATTACATTAAAAGATCATGTTCAAATATAACATTGAAAAAATATGAAAAGTCTCAGCACACAACTGAAATGACGCTCAGTCTCTCGCACAATGGGATCTAGTAAGCCTGAATCCAATTGGACGAATTGGATGATTCGCATTGTTTATTCGCCTATAGAGACTGAAAAATCTCGAACAAGCTTCATATATATATATCCTACACATTAATTTATATACTATGGACTAACATTTAGTCCTTATTAAAAACAAAAGGAGCGAAACCGATTAAAGAGTGTCAACATCAATTGGGCATACCATGTTCAGACTGGGAACACCCAACTGTTCAAATTGACGACAGCAACTCTCGCTCTTGTTTCCTTGCTGATAAAGCAATTAATTTTATAAAATTATGCATAAATTTAGTTGGTACAAAGTTTCTGAAAAATAAAATAGAAGGAATCAATAATACTATCTGAATATATCAATAAATCATGGAAATTGTATCAGCTTAATCCGAAGAGGAATGCACACAAAAAAATATAAACCTCCAGTCTCACATACAAATAAGCTCAATTTTTAATGAAGGGATTTGAATCAAAGCCCACCAATCCAATAAAGCAAGATACTGTGTCTTGGAAAAGCCAATAGATATACCATCTTACTATCTTTCTTCTCGGTTTGTTCTTTGCGATGAACAAACTCAGTACCATGTCTTTAGTGGCGACTGGCTTGGTTCGACATTTATTTTATGTTAAGCCTGTTTAGTCGATTTGGTAGCTGAAATCACTTTATATATTTACATACACACAAATTAACAAGCGTACATTGAGATCTAGATCTTCCGGAAGATGGGTTCAAGAATAGTCTGCCAATAGGACATAATTAACCAGGCATTTACACTGTATCCTAATTTCTGTCAGACTCCCAGGGATTTTCAATCGTTAAAATGACTTTCGGTTAGGTGGGGCACAGTGCAGCGCGATTAAATGGCCGATATTGCCAATAATAGTAACCAGACATGAGATATCTTGTTTATTTCCGCAGTTCTAGCAATTCCAAGAAAATTTTAGACAGTCTGCAAAGCCTTCCAAAACAGTGCCACAACCAACTCAATCTGCGTTTCACAGGCAGACTCAATAGTGATTTCTCAACAAAATTGGCCGAATAGTACTGGTGGACCCGTTACAGTTGCTAGTGAATAAAGTCGGTCGACACTCAACTGGTGAGTACACACATCGATTTGCAAAGCTATTCAGGCGCTGACACCTATAGCCAGTCATTTGTAAAGTCAGATCAGCGTTAATGGATACGACAGTATACCTGACCTGAAGATTTTAGCCTTGCTGCATAGTGATATAGAAGAATGATCCTAATGTTTGGTATGCCAATGCCGTCGGAAATCTCGTCAAGTTTATTTGACGGGCGTCACAAAAGTTCCCAGGTAGACGACTTAGTTAAAGAATGTTGGCAAGCGTATATTGCCGTAACATCTCGAGCGAGACAAAATCGAAAGCTGCTGAGTAGTCTAAAAAGCAATGATGGTGGGCTGTTGATAGAGATGGCGCAACCGAATAATCCAGTGCTGTTTGTAAATGTGGTCCACATATCCCGATTCAAAGCAAATCCTAGTGATTTCGCCTAGTGTACTTCTCTTGTTTTTCGCTATTATAACTGAAGATAAAATCAGTGGCCCACTTTGATACAGCACGTAGAAATCTGATACTACGATATCTGACAGGAATACTAATCTCACTTTTTGTAGATGGGGACCACAACGAAAATCTTTTACCCATTTTGGACGGATTCTCTCAGGCATATTGCGGAAATAATCCGTAAATATCACTTCTGACCAATTATTTCATTGAAATTAATAAAATTACAAATAGTGAACACAGATTTCGACGGATTTACGATCCTTCATGTGACTGTGTCTTCGTCACTTTATCAAAAACAGAAAAATCGAAGTCACTTTCATCGTTAACCACGTTGTTTGATACGTATGGTAGATCGAGATTGGCGAATTTTCATTTAGCAACTGCAGGCGCTCGTATTCAATCGAGACAATGATCAATACTAAATTGTCGGCTCAAAGCGTAAAATTCCAATAGATTCTTTAACTCAAGTTTGCGAGCTCGTTATAAACACCAATCCCATTTTATTTAACCAGTCGCACATAATAGTTAGACCACTGCCAATCACGCGTACTGACGCGTTTAGAACTGCCATGATCATCACCAGAGCACGACGGCAAATTAACTAGCGAGGAGTAAACCGTAATGCATATATAAGAAAAGCAGTTATATATGCGGCTGTCACCTCTAGTAGTCTTGCATAAGTCTTATTTGACATTAAATGTCGGTTGCACAATTTGTATATAGTCACAAGCATTAATTTAAAGGAATATGTTGCACGACAGGGAATAGATTAATTAGCGTTTCCTTGTTGAGCGCCACAAGGTTTTTGCATCCATTGTCCACATGATTATTCTAGATATTTGGAATTACTTTTTCGGAAGTCTTCTTCAATGGAAAGCACATCCAACAAACAATTTAACAATCAATATGTAAAGTTGAAAATCTAGTTTTGAACTGTCCCATTTATACTTATTGTTAGATCTCTTAAGCATAACTGTCTTCTCACTAGGTAAGTGTATGTCAAATTTGTCTGCACGTATCTACATGTTTACACTCATTGATATGAAATTAGTGATTTAATAACAATTACTTACGACTCACTAGATAGATACTCTTTGTGGCGGAGAACTAATGTATATGCAATTATGTACTAGATTTTGCTCACCTAGTAACAAATTAGTTCATTCATGACCAGAAGGATAAAAAAGACAACATGAATGGAAAGTATAATTTCGTGCTTACCGGCGACTGATCAGTAGGAGTCGGTATTACGCCTTTTACCCATTATATATTTTGGTGAGGAATGTGGGGAAAAAAGACTTACTAGAAAAGTGTACGCCAGGCTTCTGTGTATGAGTTCTAATTTGCTTTGGATTGTTGAGTAATCAATTACTGCACGTGTACATTCATCCCAGTGAAACCACAGCGATTTAACATCTGACGGTTCACTAGATAAGCGTATACCACGTCTATGTGTGTATGTGTGTGGACGTTTGCTTAAGAATGAGAAATATTCTGTCACATATAATTAGCGGCACGTTTATCACTCATTCAAGTGAATCTAGAATGATAAATGTCATTTCCTATTTGACATATTTTTACACTTACGAGTGGCATCCTGGTAAAGAGGGTGCAAGATACTATGAATTCTCGGGAGCAAAATTTTCACATGAAATTATTAAGAATTAGTGAAATTAAATTAGACACGGATAAAAGGTTTCAATACGATAAAAAATTAAAATAAGAATAAAAAATGGTCATAAAAGCAATTTTAATATTGCCTGGTAAATAAAGATAATAGTAATAGTGCAAAGAAAAGTTGCCTCATTTCTCTCATACAAGCGTAAATGTTTGTTATAAGGCGCTACACTACCAACATAACTCGAGATAATAGATAAATAACTTTAATGTTCATGATCACATAGACGTTGTGCATCCGACATTTCCAGGAAAATTAAATGTATGCTAGACCACTAGAGGTGAGAGCCGCATATCTACCTTTGCTTTTGGTATACATATTTGCATTGCGATATGATCCACGCTAGTCAGTTTTCCGTCGTGATCAAATGATGATCATGGAAGGCCGAAACGCTCCAGCACGTGTGACTGACAACGGTTTAGCTACGTGGTGCAACTGATTAAATACAATGGGATTGATGCTTATATCACCTCTTGCACGATCAATGATTGTTTAATTGTATAATTCCAATAGATTGTTTCATTTATCGCCGCTGCCATCTCTTGGGCAGCATTAAGCTCGTGTTGATTACCATCCACTGCGTGGCTGGCAGCACACGCCTTGCATAGATTACGAACTGCGGTACAATCCATTCTTCTTTTCACAGAAAATACTGCATGTTTATCTTCAGTGTAAGTAGAGATGGGAAAAAATTTCTAACGTTTTGTCGTCGAAAGACAAGCTGAGACTTCTTTCGGTGTTTCTCTCATACTCCACTAGATGCCGTTTGGTATGCTACAGACTGTAGATATAAGTGACAACGCAAAAGCATAGGTATCACTGAATGCGTTTTGCACATTTGCATACGCTTATAGTACATAGATACTCGGACGGTATACGGGCAGCTACATGGAGCGGAATTTCATTTGGGCTCTAGTGTCTAGAACACAGTAGTCTGATCCATTCCTTGAACCAGTAGTACTTCTGTGGTACGCTCTTATATCCTGGACAGAGGCCAAACATCGTCTGATTAACAGAGTATGTTCTGTTCTTGTAGGATCAGCTTAAATTAAAAGTAAGGCTGGCTAATTTCCGCCGAGTTCTTGATCAGAAGATATAACTCCATTGTGAAGCAAGGTAGGGGTTCTAGGTGAGTTTCAAATGCAATGTCAACGACGACGCATGTATCTAGTGCTCGAAGGAGTAATAAAATACAGATGTAAAATAAGTAATAATATCCAGGTACGATAAAAAGATAAGATTTATTCAAAATTCAATTGAACAATCTAATCCGCGACTCAAAAACAAATTATAGTTGAATGAAAACCGGTACAATTACATTAGCCAAATACTCACTTTACTATCAGAAATATAGTCGTTGAATTGTAAGTTCTCGGTTTCACTATTACCAGCTCCAAATTTATAAGAACAAGACCCGTCTGACGCGGCCAAAGCAACAGAACAGGTGAGTAACACCCGGGCTACTAACTCACAATACCGATGGTTTGCTAACATGTCAGAGGAAACATTAGAGTTAAGCTGCACAATGTTAGCAGATGTTGATGATACAGCAGGAAAATCACACGAAAGTGAGGACGAATTAGCCATATCTGGTGTGACCTTCAATTGTTCATTGACTCTCGGCTCCTGTGTGCACAAAGACTGATTTGGAGTCAGTTTAATATCCGAAGATCTCCATGAATCAACTTGAGCTAAGCATTGCACAAGAAATGCGGCAGTGCACGAATTCCAGTCAGAACGACACGTCTTGACGCCATTATTAAGTGTCTAAGGCAGAAAAACGTGTTAAGTCATCAAATACACAGCTTACTTAAAACAATGAGTGGTGTGCTTCTAGCGAGTTGACAAAAAGACAAATAGAGTGTTGAATATGACAAAGCATTTATTCAATTAACTTAATATACAAAAGCTAACAGCATGCTTCAAGTAATACAGTTAAACTATCATCGATTGCACAGTTGGTAATAATATTTAAATCAAGCTCGCAAATTTGTTTTAAAGAGCAGTATTATTTGTCGTGTGTAACAAGTTGGCTTAAAATAAATATAAAGTTGCCTAAATCGAATTTTAAAAATATTACAAATTACAGAAATATATAACATTGTGAAAAATATTTTTCGTTACGCGCATCGAGGTGCATTTTAACAGAAATCTGGTTAGTGTATTTTAAATAAGCCCAAACACAACAATCTTATTCTGTTGTTGTGTTCTGCTCACAAAATAAACCTAACAAAAGTTTTCTTTTCAAATATATTTCAAACTAGGTGCTTTGACCATCCGTGTGTATGAAGAGAACTAAACTCTGTAATTTCTCATGTAACCGGTAATCATTCAGAAATAGTGTTATTTAGTATGTGAAAACATTTGCCACCGTTATGTTATTGCACTAACTCTGATCCGCTGTAAAGCGAGGATCTTTTCGCGCATCAGTCTCAGAGTGTGCCTGTTCACCAAATCTTCAAGACAGAAGGGTATATTGGCTTGAAAGAAATATGTTCATTTCCTTTTAGCTAGAATTTTCCATGTCTCCTGTTGATGACTTTATAACATTGGCTAAAAATGAACGATTGCTTTCAACGACTAAATCGTGTCTGCAGCAGCTGCTGAAATTTCGAAAACCACTACCGAACGTCTTCGTTTCAAATCCACGCTCTTTTAATGCGCAAATACGCATAAAGCACAAGCACAATGCAGAAAAGCCTATCTCCGTTTCTTTAAATCAAGTTTGCGAGCTTGAATTAAACACCAATCCCATTGTATTTAACCAGTCGTCGTAACCAACAAAACTACCGCCAGTCGCACGCACTGACGCGTTTCGACCTATGATCATCATCAGAGTACGACGGCAAACTGACTAGCGAGGATCAAACCGCATTGCATATATAGTCAGTTTGCCGTCGTACTCTGATGATGATCATGGAAGGTCGAAACGCGTCGTGCGTTGTGACTGGCGGTAGTTTTGTTATGTTGTGCGACGACTGGTTAAATACAATGGGATTGGTGTTTACTTCAAGCTCGCAAACTTGATTTAAAGAATTGTTACCACCACCCACGCAATCAATTATTTTTTAATTGTATTATCTCCGTTTCGTTTGTCTACTGCTTTGGACTTTGCCAAAGTACCGACAGGCACTCGGCGTTATCTCTTCCTTATTTGTCATTCAAATGCCATTTACACATGAAAGGAATAGCAGGCTCTTGCTGGTCGTACCGACAAGGGTAGCATCAACCCTGTTTGTATTATTGGATAGCAGTCAGCCTAATTAACATGAAGTGACAATTTCAACCTTATTAAAGCAAACACTAAACGTCAAATGCGTAGTGACTGTAAACGAGCAGTTGTGCCAGACATAAATGGCCAACTTCAACTGCGGAAGGAAACTTGTCGCTGGTGCCTCAAAAAAAGATTATCTAGTTAGTTGCGAACCTAGTAACAAATTAGTTCAGTTGTGGCCAGAAAGATAAACCAAAGGTAGCATGAACGGAAAGTATAATCTCATGCACATTCGTTTCGTGCTTACTGGCGACTCATCAGTAAGCACGAAACGAATGTGCATGAGATTATACTTTCCGTTTATGCTGCCTTTGGTTTATCCTTCTGGTCACAACTGAACTAATTTGTTACTAGGTTCGCAACACCTAATACATACTTGCATATATATTACTTCTCCGCAAAAAACAGTATTTATCTATTTAGGTAGTTGATGATCGACAGCCTTGAGTGGCGAACAGTCTCAGAAATGGAAAGGTTAATTTAAATTATTCATCCCCACTATGAATGTACGATCTGGCGTTTTTATAGATTTAGGACAGTAAAGCGTAAGTTTTCAACTTCGAATATAGTGATGTCTACGGTGATGAATACGAAAAGCGAATTTTGTATAATTGTATTTCAGTAATGTAATTTAACAAATACTTGGTAAATTGAAGCACAACATTTTTTCGTCATGCCTTATCCTGACTGAAATATTTTGTTCTTTATATAGTAAACTTTGAAAAAGAAGTTGGACTAAACACAAACACACACGGACAGTTAAACGGAAATGCGAAAATTAACAAGCATGAATTTGAACATAAAAAGATAGAAAAATACAGGTGAATATAAACACCAATCCCATTAGATACATACATTTTCAGAATAAAATAAGCATTGCTTAATGTAAAAAAGGCAATTCATCCAATAGACCGCTTTCATCCTTATTGGGAAATTTTCACGTACTGTCCAGAATTTCCGCAGACGTGCCCAGGTGCAAGCCCTGTCCGCGGCAAATTCTGGAAAGTACGTAAGTGTTCCCAATAAGGACGTAACCAATCTACTGGATGAAATGCATTTTTTACATTATGCAATGCTTATTTTATGCCGAGAAATGTATGTATATAATATCAAGACCGCAGACTTGATTTAAATAGTTTTTTTTCACCGCCTGCGTAACCGATGTCCGTTTAATTGAATAATGGAGGTAATTGTTGTTCAACAAAATATCAGCACTTAGAGATACTTAGGACCAGGTTGGATTGCCCTAATCCAGCATATTCTAAACAAAAGAGCAGAAACGCTTATTCATTAACGTAACCAGAACCAAACAGATATTTGAGCGCACATACATCAACAAACAATTCACAAGTCTATGTTTTGTAAATACACAAGCTTGTTTTGTTCGATTATATGCAGAAATAATATCACAGATAACGGCTTGAAAAATATGTGATTCTACGCCACGAAATATAAAAAATAAAACAAAACATGAGCTACACAGAAATTATACAGCTCTACGCAGCATTTCGTGCGAAAGCTTGCCCTTAGCTATTATTTATACTATTGTATGAGCTTTTCTCAAAAACTGTATAAAACATGTGTTGCTAGTATTTAAACAAGTACTCTAACTCAATACCCTCATTTGTAGGCTAAATTTAACGTAAAAATAAGGAGATAATTCAACAAAAGGAAATAAATGGCTAAATTTATCGCATGTGAATGTGTTATGAAGAGATCATTTTTTAAATAAAAGATGCTTAAAATTAGCACGTATTTCCATATTTATATTAATTGCACACTACATACTTAACCTATAAGTTATTTTCGAAAACTTGCAGGTCAATTTACGATTTCCATAAATCTTTACCACTAAACATGCTTGGCATAGTAGTTGGGAGTCTGCTGACTGATGCTTCCAAAAGATACATGGTCTGGTTGACATAATTTCGTTGGATTTACCTTTGCCCGCACACCTTATTCTATCCAATCAGCTGCTGCTAGTGAATATTTTAGAGACTACTCACGATTTGGCAAGCTGCAGAAATGTTCAAGAGGAAAACTGCGGGAATAGCATCTCGTTAATTTCTGAAACTTAATTGAAAATCCTGAATAAGAGGGTTCGTAATACGGGTTGTTTATTGGCTTTAAAATAAAGCTTTAAATGTGCAGTAAAAAGGTAAAATCCTCGCCTCTACTCCATAATGACAGCCGAATATACAATCGGAAGAATTCCTAGATGCAATAGATGACGATAGGCAAAATATTCATCCAGGTATGCAAAAAACACACCCCGTGTACAAATTATTTATCAAACATCACTTACAGAATGTATTTGGGCTAAGCAATGCTCGCTGGGAATCCAAAAACGCCAACAACCCGAGGCCAACAAATGACCACAGAACATAAAATCGCGCTGCCCATTAAGGTCGTCAAAATGAAGTTTTCGTGATGAATGACACTGCACAAATGCGTGGTATAATTGGTCCTCCACTTGAGAAAACTTTTGCATACCACGGTAAGAGCTACTTTTGACAGTACTAGCATCGTTTATTGGGCTTCTCCTTAAACTACCGTCACTTTCACATTTTGTTGCTTTATGCAATTTTGATGCTCTTGGGAGTATAAAATCATGAATGAAGTCCCTCAATCGGCTGGTGCAGTCCTTGGTCAAACAAGGCAGACGCACAGCAAGCAGACCGAAGAGAAGACCGGCCATGGGAATTTTGGCTGTGTACAGAAAAAGGATAACTTGTCGTGATAAAATATTGGAAGCATAAAAATACATTCTACTATTTATATATAAATAAAGATTTTGCACTAGAATTTAAAGCAGATCCAAATTTTTGCAAGGGTAATATATAGTAAAATTGTACTTAGTTCCATATACTTGGTATTTTATGACTTTTGGGTCTTCTATGACTTGAGTAAATCATTGCTACAATCGATCGACCATTCTTATCACCGCTAGAGGAAAGCTAGGCCCAATGCTGAATTTTCATGAATTTGCCTAAAATCTACATCATTTTTAAATATTCTTGGCTGTGATGAATTAATATATATGCATTCATGTTTTAAAGCATGCCATAACGAGTAACGTGCTAGTTCAAACAAGAACAGAAGGTTTTGGAAAAGGCGGCGTGTTTACATAATAAATTAGCATATTGACGCTCCTAACCATCTATATGTCTACTGAAATCAAGTTTGCGATCTTTAAGTAAATACCAGCTCAATTATATACATACATTTGCCAGTATAAATTAAGCATTGTATAGTGTAGAAAAGACAACTCATCCAGTAGACCGGTTTCGACCTTTTTGAGAACTCCTCACATACTGTCCAGAATTTGCCGCGAACGTGCCCAGGTTAAAGTTCTGTCCTTGGTAAATTGTGGACGGTACGTGAAGAATTCTCAATTCGAATGAACACGGTTCGGTGGATGAATTTCCATTTTTGCATTATAAAATGCTTAGTCGATACTGAAAAATGTACACATACGATAGGACTGGTGTTTACATCAAGATCGCAAACTTAATTTGAATAATTGTTATCGCCGCCTGTGCAGCCAACGTTGGTTCAACTATACATTTAATTGAATACAATGTAGTCTTCTGCACACCTTAACCGCATTAGAGTCAATTTCAAATAAGGTCATTCATAACGCAACCTCGTGAGAGGTTGACACTAATGTTGGTCTAGTGCGCATATCTACACGAAATTGCATTGCTTATTTGTCCAAAATAACTTACAAACGAAATTGTGTATTTAGAGCGTATTGACGACACCTGCTAAGGAGTAGTTAGTAAGCACGAAAAGCATGTGCCAATTGGATTAAACATTCTATTCATACTAACTTTGTCATATCCTTCCCGTTCTACATGAATTAACTTGCCACTAGGAAACACTACGTATAAATCATAAAGACTGGCCCATTTATTGAAGCTATACGTCAATAATAAGTTTCATCATTATTTATGATGTTTTCCACTAAATAAATAGCATTTTATTATAATAGCCGGTGCGAAAGTTTGTTGCGAATTTATCTAGTCAAGCGAAAGAAGTTCAGTAGGATTTATTCAGGTATTTTTGTGTTTGGCATAATTTAACACGCCTCTTCGATTACCGCCAACGACCCATGTGACATTAATACATAAAAAGACAAAACTGAAGTTAGAACTCTCGTTTATACTGGTTTACCGATAATCACATCCAAGTTTATTCATCAAACAGAAGTACGCCACGTATATATACATTTTAAAAAGTGTTGATGCGATGTCAAATGTAAACATATATATACGCGGTCACATAGCAAAGTAAACAACAGATGTCGCTTGTTAAAATCTCCAAATCCGCGTCAGGTATAAATGATAGGATTGGCAATGTAATGTCAAGCATGCGTATCCGAGTATGCTAATGTTACGCTTTAGAGATTAATTACTTTTTACAATGCAAGCTTCATAATTTCATTTCTACGCAATAGCTGAAGAAAGACGAGCCATGCCATATTTTGATTAATTTAAAAATTAATAAAATCAAACACACAACCTTAATTTAAATAATTGCTATCCTCACCCGAGCAATTAATGATTGTTTAATTCAAAGAATGTCCGTGTTCAAAGACTTTAAGCTAAATAGTTATAAAGCGAAATTAAGATAAAAGCTAAAACGTTACGTGAACAAGGAAGTATGATTATTATAAAAATTATCGGTTGAAAGATAGATAAAGTAATATAGAATCGAAAAAGAACCACTAACACAACAAATGAATATTAAACTAATAAAATCACAAAGCTTATATAAGCAACGAGAGAATAAATAAAGTCAATCAGCAGCCTAAGATAACCGCAAAAAGCGAAGTGAATATCAAGATCGGCATTTTAAAGAGTGTCGCTACCAGTTACATTCCAACTAATTAATTTTATGCTTCCACTATTAGTCAATCTAAAGTCAGTTTCCTAATTTGTTATAAGCAGATATCGCTCCCTACCAGCGGATAGTGCTACGTTCAATATGAGGTCTAAGAGATCTTTCACTGCTTTTAAATTCGTCATATCAATTCTCTTGCTGTCAGAATCGAAAACAGCTCAAGAAAAAAAATAATTAGGCTGGATTTTGCCTGCATAACAGTGGCAAATTTAAAAGTACATTGGTTTATGCTAGGTTTCGCGCAGGAAAGCTGGATTTCGGAGACGAAAATGTAGACGCGCCAATTCTCAGCCATTCTGCTAATGAAAATATCTATTTATTTAAAAAGCCATTTGATTTGGCCTCTAGCTTTGAGCGACATTCCTACATCTTAGAGCTTTCCGATGATATCAACGCGAAACTAGGTATAGACTGTACGGACAATGGAGTTGTGGGAAGATGGGCCAAGGCTGAGTGTAGCTGTGATAACAGCAACAGACTCTCCAATCTTGCTTTTAGCTTGAATCTAGTTGTGATGAACTCAAATTTCTAGCACCACATGCTACGTATGATGGTGGAAATATTGATACAGTACTAGTCTGGATGCACAGCCAGTTTTCGTCTTTCTTACTTTTCATCCGTCAGCATGACAAATGTAAACAGTCATCGGCAAATTAAACTGGCGAGTCACAATACACTTCAAAAACTGTGTAACTAGAATCTCTTTATCAACGGCAAGGTTTATGCTAATTCTGAAGTGAGACTGGCTAAGGCCTGCAGATCTTCAAGCGGAAAATACTGTAAAATATCGCTTTTCAAATATCGGGGGGGGGGGGAAGAGAATAAATTCGTGTACTTACCAGTTTCCGGGTCATCGATTCGCAACGGTGCAGACACAGGTACTAAGTTAAGTTGTTTATGTAGCAACCAACAGATGAACGAATCTAACAGACTGCTAGAGAATAGATCCGCCTTCTCAAGGTATTCTGGATCAGCAGTCCTATTTACAACTCCAGACGAAGTATATTGAAAGCCTGAACATATCAATTAATATTTAAATATGATTCTTAATAGAAAATAGTTAAAAGAATTACAGACGTAATGTAGGATGATTCATATGCGTAGGATAGGCTAATTTATACATAAAAACCAAAAGAATGAAATACAACTACAGCCGTTCGTGAGATTATACATGTTTAACAATCTAAACACCTTTTCTTTAAATCAAGTTTGCGAGCTTGAAGTAAACACCAATCCCATTGTATTTAACCAGGGATTGGTGTTTACTTCAAGCTCGCAAACTTGATTTAAAGAATTGTTACCACCACCCGCGCAATCATTTATTGTTAAATCTAAACACCTGTCCCATTATGCGCATATATTTGTCAGTTTAAACTAAGTATTTTATAGTGTTGAAAAGACAATTCATCCAGGAGACCGGTTTCGTCCTTATTGGGAACTCATCACACACTGACCAGAATTTGCCGAGGAAAAGGCTCGAACATGAGTTCCCAATAAGGACGAAACCGATCTTTTCCACACAATACAAAACTCATTTTATACTGAAAAATAAATGTACATAATGGGTCAGGTGTTTATATTAAGATCCCAAAATTAATCAAAAGCAATTGTTATCACCGCCCGTGCAACCAATTTTCGTTTAATCAACAAGATTAAACAAACATACATAATGCATAAATGATAAAATTATTCGCAACAATGATGCGACAAATCAGTATTATTAGATGAAATAACTATTCTCAAATACCTTTTCAATAAGGACAAAACTAGTCTCCTGGATGCCTTTTCCTTGCTAACTGATGCGATATTCGGTCAACATTGACAATATATAATCAAAATCCTGTCATTATATATATATATAAGGGAAAATGAAGTATCACAATATTCCCATTAATCGATAGACCATCGGATGAGAAAGAGGTATTAGAAACTAGTGGATGGGCTAATTCTGCCCTGAGAACATCGAATCAACTGAATATATTTCTAAAGAAGATTTCGATAAGGATATTATGTGCATTTATGGTTGTATGTATGTACGTCTGTATGCAAACCAACATTATCATTATCAGAGACAGAAATACATCAACATTTAATTGATGATGTTTCACAGCTGTATAACTATAAATAAAAAAACAAAAAAGTAAAATTGAAAATAGAAAAATATGTCCTGTATGTATATAAGTGTATATGCCTTTACGCACGGGTGTTAGTACGTGTGTGCGTGTATTGTTGTATGTTTATATATATATATATATATATATATATATATATATATATATATATATATATATATATATATAGACAGGCATTATGAACTAGTGAAAAAATGGTAAAAAGATTTTCTAAATAGTTTTATTACTGGATGAAACGAAGCAATCTAACCATAAAAAGCCAATATTTAATAATCTTGGTTTATTTTCAACGAATATCATAAACCTCAGTAATCATTTTAACATTAATATTTTCACTAGAAACAGGTATCAAAAACGATATTAATATTTGTTTTAACCAAATGTAACAAAATAAATAAACCATCTGCGACGACATGCAAATGAGTAATTAAAATGCAAGAGGTAAAACTTTAAATAAATCATGCAGCCAAAATGAGAGCCAGAACACCTACCTAGTTCTTCCAAAGGATAAATAGTTCTTTTAAATACAAAATTTTCTCAAAAAAATGCCAGGACATTCCAATGAATTGCGGCAAAATGCTTTAGCAAATCAGAGCATGAAGAAACAGCAGACAAAAATAAGTAAGGAAAAGTATATATGTTATAAATTCAAACGATTATATAACAATTAACTAAAATGTATATGTTAAATTGTCTTATTCAGCAAACAGATTTAATACAACCACAATTCAAAAAGACATATACTTCAAAGATCCTTAGCTGAAAGATAATGAATCTTAATACCACTTTATTTCACATATCGAGCAACTTAGCAGAATTAACCATGATTGTAGGTAAATCTCGAACTAGATTAACTGGGTTGAAACCAAACACCAATTGTCGAACCAGCTGTCGAACAACACAAAAAAACAAGTATGTATTAGGTGTTGCGAACCTAGTAACAAATTAGTTCAGTTGTGAACAGAAGGATACAGTATGAACGGAAGTAGTAATGCATGTTCGTAGTATGCGATCATCGTGCAGTATGTATTCGCTAACCACTATATATTTTGGTCCTATTATTCCACATTCTTTGACCAAATATATAGTGGTTAAAGGGCGTAATACCGGCTCCTACTGATGAGTCGCCAGTAAGCACGAAACGAATGTGAATGAGATTATACTTTCCGTTCATGCTGCCTCTGGTTTATCCTTCTGGTCACAACTGAACTATTTTGTTACTAGGTTCGCAAAACCTAATACATACTTGCATATATATTAGTTCTTCGCAACAAACAGTATTTAACATAACAAAACTATCGTCATTTCCACGTACTGACGCGTTACGACCTTCCATGATCATCAGAAGAGTTCGAAAGCAAACTGACTAGCGAGGATCAAACCTAAATTCATATATATGGAAAGCATAAGTAAATATGCGACTCTAATCTCTAGTAATCTCGCATACATTTTACTTGACTGAAAATATCGTTTTCACAATTACTATCCAATCACGGACATTATCTTTTTGTAGATATCTCCACATATACATAGGTAATACAATTAAGCAATCATTGATCGCGCGGGTGGTGGGGACAATTCTTTAAATCCAGTCTGCGAGCTTCGTATGAAAAAACTGCTATCACCTCCGATACAGTCCACGATTCTTGAATTGTATAACATATATATATATATATATATATATGTTTGTGGGTGTGTGTTAAACATTAATGTTCATGACTGAATAGAAATTATGCAGCCGACATTTCCAGTCAAGTACAATGTATGCGAGACTACTAGAGATGGAGACGAATATGTTATTTTGCTTTCCATATATACATTGCAGTTTAATCCACGCTAGTCAGTTTACCTTGGTGCTCTGCTTTTGATCACGGAAGTTCGAAAATCGCCAGTACATATGACTGGAGATAGTTTTGTTGTGTTGTTCTTCGACTGGTTAAATACACTGACATTGGTGTTTACTTCAAGCTCGGGAACTTGATTAAGAGAATTCATACCACCACCAGAGCAATAAATGACTTATAAATATGCACTGCGATACTATCCTCGCTAGTCAGTTTTCCGTCGCGCTCTGATGCTGATTACGGTAGTCGAAACGCGTCAGTGCGTGTAACTGACAGTAGTTTAGCTATGTGATTCATCTGGTTAAATACAATGGGATTGGTGTTTACTTCGTGCTCGCAAACTTAATCTAAAGAATTTTTACCACCACCCGCTCAGTAAATGGTTGTTTAGAAGCTAAACAGGGTTTGGTTGCCAAATTATTGGGACTTTTGTATAGGCAAGTATTACTATAACAAAGTTATCCTGACCAAGGTTTTTGACGTAGATATTAGAAACATCCACTTACGGCATACGTGGGCAAAAGGTTTTATTACTAACTCTTTAATAATGTGAGCCTAACAGTTTTTAAATAAGACAATGTATGATTTTCGCTATTTGTAAGTAATATAACACGTTATTAGAATTCGAATGAAAACGAATCGTGTACATAGGGCATATCCTTAAGGAGTTTTAGTTAAAAGCAGAGCCCATCCTAATTAGCTGAATAGAGCATTTAAATAATTCATTATAACAATGATGCTCTGAAGGACAAGGTACAATGTTGGCAGAATTTAGTGAAACGCCACAGTTGGTGCCTAAACAAGTGTGATATTTAAAAGCGACAGTAGTAAAAGTTGCTGCGGTGATCTACTAGCAAATGAAAACTAAATAGGATTATCAATGCCGCGTTTTGCGTACGCGGGTAATAGCTGTACACGGGCAGTTACACAAAGATCCGATTTGTCACTATTATCCAATGGGCGGTCTATCACTGGATGATAGAACCGCATTTCCAATTGAAGTAAAAATGAGTCAACCCGATCAAAGACAAAACAAAATTGGAAATAGTGACAAATCGGATCTTTGTGTAACTGCCCGTGTACAGCTATTACCCGCGTACGCAAAACGCGGCATTGATAACCTGAATGCTTACACACCGCAAAATATTGAGTTCAACTAAATAGGATGTCCCTGGAATCTATCCCAATACGAACGATTTAAAAAAAAGAAATCACTTGTAAGTAGACTGGTTGGTACTCAAACTAGGATCAGTTTAAGCACGATTCCAACGAGCAAGGTTTTTATTCAGTCGGTTGTCTTTGAAAATATCACATTTGAAATCCAAAATAGTGCATTGGCCAAATAGATTTACAAAATGTTGCGACGAAAAAACAAACCTGTTTGAAGAGCTGTCATTAAAACATCTGTCATGCAGCTGACGATAGTTCGTAGCAGATATAACGAAGATAAAGAGGCCAAAAGCGCAGAAAGCTTACGATGACGTCGTACGCGTCGTTTTGGTGATAAGAACAATTGATTGCTTGCTGTAAAAAAATCCGCAGTCGATTTTTGAATGCTGATTGTTGGTTGAATACCAGATTTCTTTGTCGATTTGGCTGGATCAAGCGATGGTAATAGGAAATTGGAAAAGCATTCCTGGTGCCTGTTTATTGCAGCGAACATCCACGGGGAAAAAAGCCGAACAGTAAGCCTCATCAGGCTATCACAGGCTGAAAGAATTAGACGAAAATTTAAAATTATCTCAAATAAATGGTGATTAGCCAAAAAGAGCACAGAAAATGAGTAAATTAATATGTAAGTCCTAAACCCAGTTGGCTTCAGCAGAGATATTGGATACCTTATAACTCCGTATTGAACACTCAGTATCCAAGAGGCACTTAGATGGGTGAAAATCTGTACGGTTTTAGCGGCACACAGGATTCAGTGAAAAGGATTGATTAATTCCGCCTCATTTGCATAGACTCTTCTGAAATCTACCATGCTAATTGAGTGACGCTGTGGATGATTGCCAAACTCCGATGCAAATTTGTGACAGTTCGATTGGGTGTATATTGCTAATACACGGAGGATTACATATTAAGGTTGAAGATTCATCGAAAAATTGGTACATCGATGCCAACACGCGATTTGGCTCAGATCACTGTCTACTTAACGCCTGGAGGCAATAATCCCGAGTAAAATTTAAACTGGAACACATGTTCAGCCGATCGTCCACGCGCAATTCCTATCGCTTATAAATCACGAACGTCGATTGCGTTGGACATGACAAAGTTTTAGATGGTCCAGTGCGCAGAATGCAAGTAAGGTCCTTGACGTTGCTCTAATAAAGGGTTACAACCACCAAAGTGTTATACCAGAAATTTCAAAACCGTGCATATATATTTGTGATAAGAGTCGCGTAGTAATGCCATAGACAAAAGGCACCATGGCAGGCAAAATCTGCAGGAATTCGTTTGGAGACCGAATTCAATTAAAGGATCTTTTTAGATGGCGTATAGACCTACACTCTACTGGTTCTTACATCACGGAATATAGAGGTCTCTGTTACGCGTGTATACACTAAAGGCTTAATAAATAAACCTTGAAAGCACGTCTTTGGATGATTATTGCAGTGAAATGCTAATCAAATACAATTGTGTCATGTTTATTAATTAGCTAAATAAAGCAAGACCATAATTCATTAATTCGGTACATTTACTAGACAGCAAAAATTATAGAACAAGAGGTAAATGATTATTTTGAAAACGGCTTATAAGAATAAAACCTATTCAGAAAAATACTCAGTGTTAATAAAAAATAAGGTAAGCGAGTATTACCGCTAAAACTACACATTTATAGAACTAAACTATTATCGATTACGCAGGTGGCGATACCAATTATTTAAAACAAGTTTGCGAGCTTCAAATAAGCACCAATCCTAGTGTACCTAACAAGGTGCACAACATGTCAAACCTACCGTTAGTCACGTGGAAGGTCGATGTACATTGGTACGTGTGATTGGCGGTAGATTTGCTGTTGTTTGGCTGTTTATATATAATAAGATTAGTGTTTTTCTGAAGCTTGCTACACTTCACCAGCGCGTGATCATCGATTGTTTAAATTTATAGGTGAGATAAATTTAACAACAGCTCAAAAATGCATAAACTTTTAATGAAAATGAAAAAATTGCTCATCAATAATTACAAGATAATTATGACAATCAGGTTTGCGGAAATGGAATAAAAGCAAAACCCGTGCCAGATATTCGCAATGGTACAACAGGAATAAACCAAGATCAGTAATGTTGACATGTTTCGACGTTCACTGTTGATTATGAAAGTGTGGCGGCAAATTTACAAACGAAGATCGTATCGCAAGGTATGTACTGTAAGTTTCGAAAAGCAGTGACAAGACTATCACTCCTATTTGTCTTACATAAATTGCCTTGATGAAGACCCAAGGCCTTAACGAGACAATATTTTATGTCGATCACTTATCGATTTACACCATGTAACCTTTTAAAGAAAATACTAGATTTGTTTAATTTTGAATTCGCACAATTTGCAAAAATAATTGTTATCGTCAACAATGCGATCAATGATTGATATATGCAAATGTAGACGTAATGCAGTTTAAAGATCGAAGTTTGATAACACTACAAATGATGCAAAACTGCACATAAAATAAAATTTTAAGGCCTAAAACTCTCACATAAGTACACTTACATGTGCTCCACACTGAGTGGCCATTCAATATGGATCTTGCCATTTTATAAGCCAACTGACAATTAAGTACACTAATGAGTCTGACCAACTTGGGCGTCACAACAAGACTATTGGTCTGGCGTAAAATCTCATCAGCTGCAGTGCATCCTGTACGCCTGGCATCATGCATGCTATTGTCGATCGAGTTGTCAGTACGCCAGTCTCTGGTACCACCAAAAGTGCACAATTCAATAAGCCAATTCATCAGAAACAAAGCATCAATTTTACCACTTTCATTGATAATTTCGCCTCTCTCCATAGTGGTCGCATCAATATCCGCGGAACAGGTATCGCTTTGTGCAGCATCCCTATTATTACTTTTAGACGCACATTTTGTTGGCTTTATAATTCGGTTACGACTTTGTTCTGTAAGCACCGCTGCTGTCAGAAAGCTATTAGCCGACAGCTTTCTTGAAATTCGATGCACATCTCGCAAAAAAATACCCTGAATACGACTGCTAAATGATTCCACATCAGATGCACATGCACGAGAGTTTCTACTACCAACACATCCTTCCTTATTTTGGCCGGATAACAACAAAGACAGTTCTTTAAGTAGTTCAATTAACTGAATAAAAAGAGAAGAAATAAAATGTACGGCTGAGTTTGGAATTAAGGATTTTAAAAAGTTGCGTTACTTTCTTCACTTTTTTCTACTGAGGCTGGTTTCAGCGGAAGAATAGGCAAGCCTCATAAGTAAACCAAAACGTAACTTGAGAATGATGTACGTCTAGCGTCCACGGTTGCAGTAGGCCTTTAGTACAGCGTTTTACCTTCCACCTTTACATAATCAATTTTGATGCAAAAGGTGGCAGTAAATCAATTTCCCAAGTAGGTCTTCTCCTGTAACCTCTTCCAATACTGAATATGCCCATTTAACGATGAATAGTTTCCCGCCCAAGGCTGACAATAGTTATTTTACCGCAGAATCTGACTGTTACGCGCGAGTGGATTACTTCATCACTTCTCCAGATTGCAAGAACTTTTTCACTTCTTTTAGGACAGAAATTGGACTTTTGTTGCCAACTACTTTTAGTAGCTCAACTTAAGCACCACTTCAAGGCTAGGACAACGCAATAGATGGAAAATTAAATTAAATATACAATATGCAACGTGGCTTGAAGCAAATTACCGGACAAATGCAAAAACTTAACAGCAGCCGAGAATTAAAGCAACCACATTGAAGACACACAGGGATCAAAAAGGATAGATCAACAGTAAATCTCAGCTAACTCGATATATGTCTATCAAACTATAAAGTTGTAATTTTCAAAAATGAATGTTCCATCGTCCAAATACTGCTTTGAAGAATAAGATCATAAAAACACTCACGAGACAACATTGCGCACATGACTTTAACACAGCCGACATCCGCGAAAGGACAAGCCAGATTCACAGGCCTGACGACAAATTATTTTGTGGGCATGGTGCGAATAGTGTTCGCAGTATATCTCGAGTCTTCTTACCTCCATAAATCACATACATTCCCCTGTGATCAGTATTGCTTGAACTAAATATATATATATATATATATATATATATATATATATATATATATATATATATATATATATATATATATAGCTCCTTATGATGTCCATTCCTTTTAATGTTACACAGTATATTTATAATTAGGAAGAAAGAGCATATTAATAACAAAGTGGATAAAGGCCATTTATTTCGTGAATACTAATCATCTCTTATACAATCATACATATTTATACATTTTGGGTTTTCAATTGATTATGCTAGTGGTAACAAATCTGACTCGTTTTTACTGCTGTTTCTTGTTTTGGCTAGTTGGTGAGTGTGTATGCGTTTTTGTTTGTGTGTATGCCTGTTTGCATATAAAGGTCATTCTCGCAGTATTGCGAAGTGATGTCTGAGATCTTGTCATTATTGTTTTGATAGCTTGAGAATTAACCATTTGTGCGCATTGTTCACTGTTACATATACAAGTGCTATTTTTCCCAGTGTAGTTGATCGTTTCACCTTGTTGCGCAAATTTATAATTTCCACATGGTTACAGCGCCAGTGTGGATTGCAGTGTTAAACGCTCATATTGTTTGGAAACTTCTGTCACCGTATGCGCCTCTGTTATTTCAACTTCAGTTTGTTGCCAATCCGATTGTATGTTTGTTGATTCTAGTCGAGGGCCTGTTTGTTCTTGACTGGATACTAGTAGATTGTTGTTGAATTTTGTTATTCTTGGCCAGTCGATAAGGATATCATGTTGATGAAACTTTTGAATATTAAGGTCAGGTGCTTCTTGTTTTATGTACCACTAGCATAATCAAATGAAAACCCAAAATGTATAAATATGTATGATTGTATAAGAGATGATTAGTATTCACGAAATAAATGGCCTTTATCCACTTTGTTATTTGTGTTTTCCTAATTATAAGAATATATATATATATATATATATATATATATATATATATATATATATATAAAGCCTTATATATGCAGTAAAATGCTTAATAAAATGGAAAATGGGTTTCCTAAACAAGAAGTCATGGCTTGTGGCGAAGAACTGATTAATTGAGGAAAAATGTATTGATTACCTTTTCTTCGTGCAGGCTAAAAAAATAACATTGCAAGTCGCCGACTTTAGCGGAGTAACGCAAGATATAACATGGACACTGATCCGGAAAGGCGTATCACGGAGTATAATATTTAAAATTTTTGTTCGGTTTCCCCGCAAAGGTAATAAGGTAAGAACAAGCCTTTAGTCGCTTTACCGAAGATGACACTGGCGAAGCGCTCAGCATTAGGCAAACAGAAATGGCCCTTAAACAGCAAGCATACTACCAACACGATGCTGTTTAGGATACGTCATGTATAAAAGTAGTGATTTAGAGCATTTCAAAGTTCGCAAAATCCGGCCATCTGTAGAATAATTCATACGAAGAAAAAACTTACAAACAAGAGACCGCACAATAAGACAAACACGATTGACAATAATCAGGAATATAAGAACAATAAATCTGCAACACAATTGGCAAACATTTGACGCGATGAAACTAATAAAAATGGAGCCAATTTAATTAATTACCACAACGGATAACTAGACAAAAAACCTGGAAAAAATTTAGCACTATATCCCGCACGATGCAACTATACAAAAAATATATTAAACATAGTTAAACTTGTATCTAGATATTCCGTGCAGGAAATTTCAGCAGAGCCAGAACCTATAACGCTGAAATATCAAGTCATCTCAACTGCACAATGCTTGCAGTGAGATTCCCAGAAATTTGGTCTAACCTTTTGGCCTGGGGCTAGTGGATATACGATGCAGCGTGACCAATAACGCGAGAGATCACTAAAGCCATGAAGGTGTTGATCAAACTAATTCTGCGGTTGCAGACATTTTACGACATGGCCAAAATAGGCTGGTGTGCAAGATGCATAAGCGAACTTTTTAGACAGTGATTTATAAATAAGGCTCTGCTTCTTGACAAACTATAAGAAGAGCGGTAGATCAAGAAGCAGCCAAATATTACTAGCCGTGCATAAACATTACACAAGTATTCAGTGTCTGCGAACAAACTTAAGCTGGATATTGCGATCTCACAAATATACGAAATCCCAAATAAAACAAGAATACTAAATTAGAGCCAAAATTCCACACTCAATAAACACTACTCATGCATAGTATGCATGCCAAATTCTCAATAAACTTAAAATTCAATCATGGGTAAAAGAATGCCAGCCTAATAAGAAAGAATTCTGAATGACTAGAATTTTCAAACTATTTAGAATCAAATAAGAAAGAAATTGCAGTAAATAGCAACGTAATTACACAACGCATATATTTAATCATATTCATATGGAAATTCGAGCGTAATTTGTAGCAAGGTTAAACTACCTGATCTGTAGAAATATCCAGTTCATTATTAAAAGATGCCTTTCGCTCGGCAACATTGAAGAAAACAACCCAAGCCCCCAAAAGTGGTGATGAGTTCCTCGTATTCGGTAATTCTGCTTCTTCTATAAAAAATTTAAAGTAGACAAAAATATTCCGTTGTAATGAATAAATGCCAGACAATGTGATTTCATACCATTTTTCGTAATCCAGTATGAAGAAAGTGAGAATATTCCCGAGTTTTCAACTGCTGATATTTTTCTTGCAATTGAAATTCCATAAAATTTCAGTCCACCAAAGATATACTCAAGCCATCGTTGATTGCACGGGTGGTAATTAAAATTGTTTAAATCAAATTTACGGGCTTCAAATATACGAAAAGCCCACATTTCATTAAGTCTTACAATAGCAAAATCAACGTCAGTTGCACGTTCTGACTGCCTTTGCAGCCATCAGAGCGTAACCGAAAATGACTAATACGTGTAAAACAACTGCTAAAATGGAATGTATTGAAAATCGTAGGTGTGGCTCGCGGTCCCGGTAGTCAGACATGATTTTGCTGGACTGGAATTTGCGCCGGAAAATTTAAATGCAGCTACGATCATAACATTTTCAGCTTACACCATACATCGGAATTTGACTCAATAAAGCCATCGCTGGTTGCATGAGTAATGATAAAATGATCTTAGTCAAATTTGACGATTTACGAAAAACACAAAGAGCCTCATTTAATTCAGCTTTCCGCCAGGCTCTGACGATCACGAAGTAAAGTCAAATCGCATCAGCACATAAAACTACCGCTAATTTTACTTTTGTTTGGTTGGTTAAGTAACTGGACCTGGTGTCTATTCCATCCAAAAACTTTTATCAAACGAAAAGACATAAATA
Organism: Eudiplozoon nipponicum; assembly: GCA_029291075.1. NCBI lineage: Eukaryota > Metazoa > Platyhelminthes > Monogenea > Mazocraeidea > Diplozoidae > Eudiplozoon > Eudiplozoon nipponicum. The sequence continues at coordinate 69,248 of JAQBSW010000008.1, forward strand.
TATTCAATCAGAACTCACTTCTAAACTAGGTAAACAATTCTATCTAAATATATATATATATATATATATATATATATATATATATATATATATATATATATATATATATATAATTCCTCGCAACAAAGAATGCATAACTAATTTATGTATAACAGAATTATAACATAATTATCATAAAAATAATATAACTGATGTCAACCAACAACAAAATATGAGGATTATGCCGAAATAGAAAATTTATAAATGAGTTCGTTAGCATTGTTAGTGAAAGTTGTCGTTCTGTGTTGTGCAGTGCGATCATCATATTTAATGTATCCACTTTTTTCTTTCATGGGTGGTCGATTAGCACTCTCAGTTCCACATTGATCCGATTGGTCCGAATGGTCCTCATTTCCAAAAACGCGCTGAGTTCTGGGTTTAAATTTTATGAAGCGGATGATTACAAGTCTAATTTCCCGCTTAACTTCTATTTATTGCTGCTGGTTTTGTGTGTGTGTGTGTGTGTGTGTAAGGAGTATTCTTATCGTACCACAAAGTGAATTTTGAGCTCTGGCTTTATTTTATTGATAGCTTTATTTATGATAAGATGTTCTTTTTGTTAGCTATTGTGTGTACCAATGTTTCCCCTGTATGTCATCATCCGTATCGAATTGCTAATGAGTTGGATTTTGCCCCCATTCCAAATATGTGCGGTATACACACACACACATATATATATATATATATATATATATATATATATATATATATATGCTTTCATCCACTGTCTTCAATCTTAATCTGTATATTTTGGCTTCCGGTTCCGGAAGCCCTTTCAACGGGAAGCACATCCCACAAATATACGGGTTAAAATTGAAGACTGGATGAAAACGCCTATTTGGTTACAATAAGAGCCAGGTAATTAATCGATTCCCTGTCGTGCTACATGTTACTTTTAACACGAGCTGGACTGGTCTTTCTTTCAAATACCAAGCCATGGAAATTGCCTAGAAGACGATCAACAAACCCTAGAAAGTGTTATCTTAAACAGTATATTAAAACATTTTCTATGCAAATGTAGTTAAGTTCACATTATTATTAGGAAAAATTAATTAGAACACTTTAAAGGGTTCCACCAATGGCTCTATTCCTAAGCTATGGTTGCATGCATTATTTTCCACAGAATTAAGAAGTAAGGCGTCTGACCGTTTTACTTTCTCAGTAATTGGGTGGATTTCTCGTCAGCATACACGCAATGGATATCTTTGTTGGTTATCGCGTGTGAGTAAATTTTTAATATGAGAGTAAATAAACAATGCAAATAACCTTGCAATAATGCATCCAGTGTCGGCAGAAACAGGGTCCAGAAATCACTCTCTAGTATGATATTGAAATGCTGCAGCAAAACCTGAAAAATAAAGTAAAAATTCAAATTAACAATATCAAACACAAATTAAGAGCAACAATATCTAATAATGCACTATAATGAAAAATTATTTATTTCGTGGGTAGTGATAAACATTATTTGTTCCAAGTCAGCTAACATAACGAAAATAAAATGCATTATTTCTAATGCAACCTGATTTAAAGAAAAGCCATCGAGTTCAATGAAATCAGTAATAGCTTAAAGCCAAACAGTTTTTCGTGAACCGAAAATTGCAAAATTGTTTTCTCCGTGGCTGCAAAGGAATTCTGCAGCTTACATTTCCAGTCAGATAATATGTAAGCGAGAATACTAGGGTGAAGAGCCCCATATTTGAATTTACATATTTTATATACTCATTGCGGTTTAATCCCCGTTAGCCAGTTTCCAGTCGTGCTCTGATGATGATTATTAGAGTTCTAAATGCATCAGGACGTGTGACTAACGGTAGTTTTGTCATGTTATACAAATGGTTAGATAAAATGAGATGTCAATTTATCTTATGTTCGAAAATTTGATTTTACAAACAATTTCTTTTGGTTGATTAAATTCAAAGAATCTCCACTGAAATACCCAATCGAATTCCAAGACCAAAGTCTCGTCCTTAAGAAAACAATTTTTTGTAAAGAATTGGTGAGATGAGCTATCTAAAGACGAAGACATTCAGTAATGTGTATTAAAATAGTTCAAGTGAAAATGTGTACATGGTCAAAGGAAATGTTGTAAAGCAAAACAGGGATCCAGCATCTTAGCATTGTCAAGTCATATATAAACATCCTTTTACTGGCGATTCATCAGTAGGAGCCCACTATATATTTGGATGAGGAATGTGGAAAAATAGGACGGTAAAATCTCCTAGACAAACGTGCAAAACTGCAGTAGTGAAACTAACATCATATAAAGTCTCGACAATGCGACTTCAACGCTAACTCACACTATACACACACACACACACACATATATATATATGTAAGATATATATATATATATATATATATATATATATATATATATATGAAAACACACTTATTCAATGGAATAAGATTTATTAATAAATCTTATTTCTACCAGCATCTACAGCCATTATTCTGGATTCGTTAATATATTCGCTCATCCTATCCCAAATTTACATTTTCGTAACCAATCCCTTTTCCGCTATGTCCCTTTGTTTTACGCAATTTAGACCACTCCTTTTGCGTAACGTCATGTGGTGTCATCGCTTTCATTGTAAAGAAAGAAAAATTATCACACAACCAGGTGGAAAACAGGAAAATTTGAATTTTAACGTTCGGCTCCATTAATGTTCAATGAAATAAGGATTGTCAAGAAAACTGTTATATATATATATATATATATATATATATATATATATATATATATATATATAATTTTTAGAAACGTCTAGTCTGGTAGTAGAATGTAGGGAAATCTGTGGTAGGTCGAGGATTCAGACACTTTTGAACGTTCAGCCACCGGAGGAAGTTTTCATTCACAAGGATAATTAAATTATCAGGTGAAGGCAGTCATTTAAAAGTATGCATTTTTTATCAGGATTTCTGAGAACAATGCTATTAGTTATGCAGCTCAACAGGTAAACTAATCAATTTAAAAATTATACTGACAGTAGTTTAATTCAGATATTCCGATGTTAATATTATTATCACGAATTTACATTAGCCCAAAATCATAGAAATTTCAGACAGCAAACACAAAATAGTATCACCACAAGCCTTGCTAGCTCATACTCATGAAAATGTAAGAAATATTATATATAGTTGAAATAATGTTTTTGACAGCAGTAATAATTCATTTTTCATACAGTGCGATAAAAAAACGCTCATTGAATATATGTAAGTATATTTGTTTGTGAATATTTTTAGTTAGACTTTGTTGAAATATAAAGATTAAAATTGACAAGAAAAAAACTTAAATTACACGATAAATATAAATGGTTATTACTTAACAATGGGATTGGTGTTTGCTTAAAGAATGATTACCACCACCTGTGCAATCATTCAGTCTTTAATTGTATTACCTATATATATATATATATATATATATATATATATATATAAAAGATATATAAGGACGACTGGTTAAATGTAATGTGGTTTGTGCTTACTAAGTACGCAAACTTCACGAAAATGTTAAATTGTTGACATCTATAAAATAAAGAACACTACATCGTCCACGCATATGGTCTATACTGTTCAATTATTTCCAACAGGACTGTGTGTTCTACATGATACATGCCTACTTCAGCTATGAGCAGTGCTAAAATACGGCATAAATAAAGTACCAAGCCTGTGCGCCACGAGGAAAGGAAAAACTAATATCATGACACCGACCAGAATCTGCTCGATTAGCATCAAATATGTACAATCAGGTAATCTACCACCAAAATAAACGAACAAGCAAAACCTTCTGCACGAGAAACAAATATGCACATTCTCCTCAAACAAACGGTATGGTAAGCCTGGATAGGCCACTAGATGTCACGAAAGGTATCACCAAAATTTAGACAACTAGAAGGAACGTAATATAAACAGACAACTTAAAGAACTCACTACTGCAAATTCCAAACCATACACAAACGTGACATAAATAATACAATCTCAACCGTCTTCCATTCCTTTATTTGGTTAACCATGTATACGCAACGTGTAATTTGTTTTTTTGTATATAGTACGACATAACTAAAACTATTCTGAAATAAATTTACGTTCATTTATTCAATGAGCGTTTTTCTTCCTACTAATGTTTAATCTCTATAAAGATATATATATATATATATATATATATATATATATATATATATATATATATATATATATATATGTGTGTGTGTGTGTGTGTGTGTTTGTGTGTGTTTGTGTATTCAGTGCTGTTAACAGCTGTAATCACGTGTCGTACGAGATCAAGACAAAAAATCAGTTGAATATTGGCGAATTCTTCGGTGCCGAATGAGCCAAAATTTTATTCTACTGGCCTTCAAGTGGTACAGTGAATCGATCGTCATTCTATGCACTTCCTGTTTCCTCAGTGAGGAAGACTTAGACGCCTGAGTATGTACATTTGTACACAAACTAGTCTGTAAAACATTATCATGTGTGCAAGCATGCACGTTTTTAACCAATGAATACTGGCTCTTACAGTTAGATATTTTTGAGGTATCGCGCAGTGCGGGCACCACAATGTGAAATTCCACGCGTTATGATCGTGAGTTGTCGCTTTGCAATATCAGTTTCGCAAAGATCAGATTGATCACCATTTCCAAGTACGCATCACGCTTGCTTAAATCTACCATTTTGAACATTTTGACTGTGTGTGTGTGTGCGTGTGTGTGTGATTAGAGGTCTGATGATGGAACAGAAAATGCTGTTCCAAAACGTCGTCAGCAAACGAAGATCAGATCGTACCTCATTCCCAGTGGTTAATATGAAAGATGTTGAAGCCTTCGGGGGGGCGGGAAGGGACGAATCAGCACTCAGCCACCACGAAGACGAACTTGATGCCTACTTGGTAACGGGGATCAATCAGATTTTACAGTTAATGTTGCGATTGTCGTACTCTTAGTACTCATTTGGTCATACTGGAGGCGCTTCAACGCTGTTATTTTATTTCAATTAACTAGGCCCAAAAGAAGAGATCAAAATAACACCGACTCAACTCTCCAATAAAAATGGGTAATTAAGTATAATTACAGCCAGCACGCAACTATGATTATCGTTGTTAAGCGACAATGAAGCAACAGTATAAAATACAAATTTAATGCTGCCTAGAAGTACACATGTAGTTATGCATATTGCTGCATTGTTTAAGCATGTATATATGCTTTTATGCATATGTATGCATTTTGTATATATATACCATATGCATCTGGTGGAGAACATGGCGTTTAGCCTCTAAAACAAGCCCTCCATCGGCCAAAGTCGAACTGGAATTCACAGCTACCTGGTTTACTTGATTCTTTTTTGGCGCGCATCCACTATCCTTAAATTCAATGTCACTCTGTCTGTGCAAACCTTTCAATGCCATTTCAGACGTCGCACCCGGCGCGTTAGCAAAATTAGATGTCGCTGTCATGCTACTGCCGAATCCAGTCTCACTCAAACAGTACAACAGAACAGTAATAAGAGTGCGTTTTGATGAGACCAAGGTTGTCTGCCGCCTTTGCAGAAGGTCGTCAAAATTTCTGCCATCAGGATAACGAAATTCTTGCGCATTCTCAACGAGATTGGAAGTCTTTGGAGAGGGCTGAAAGCCCCACATAGTCAAATCAATCTGAATTAAAGAATACACAATTTAAAGTGAATTTCATACAAATAAATTTCCATCCACGCAGATGTAGAAGACAGTCGATTGTACGTCTGCGCATAAAATTAGATTGCTAAAACACACATAAACGTTAAGAATAGGCAAGCAAATATAGTTACTAATACAACTAACAGTGGAATTATAAAAATAAATGATAGTGTAAAGGAGATTTTTCAAATCTACCTTGAGAAAATCGCACGAAAAAGGAAGGAACTGAAGCCTCAATTTTGCATAATCATAAAATTCCTAGTTATAATAGTTTTTATCTTGTTTGTTGCGAAGAACTTTTAAATATATATATATATATATATATATATATATACAAATGTGTATTAGATACTGTGTAATCAGTATCAAATTAGTTCAAGTAGGACCAATAGGATATATCAAAGTCAGTACGAACGTAAGACACTATCGCACGCACATATGCGCTTCGTTCTTACTGACGATGCATCATTAGGAGCCGGTACTACGACTCACACTCGATCAAGATATGTGGCACACTTGTCTAGGCTTCTTTCCAAAAATCGACACACTTGACACACTGAACTTGAAATTTACTGATTATAATAAGATTGGAAAGAAAGCATTTCCAATATCCGTTGAAAAGTTCTACCATTTACTATTCAGGCCAAGAGAAGAAGACTATTTGAATGGAAAAGTCATTGAAGAGCACACTGTTTTTCGAATAACAGAAAGGACATTTGAAAATACCTCAAATCCCAGAGTCTGTGCAGCTCAATGGCGCGCATTATTAGAGTAACATAAGCAGCTAATGTTCGTGACTGCATAGAAATTATACAGCCGACATTTCCAGTCAATTACAATGTATGCGAGACAATTAGACGTGAGAGCCGCATATCTAATTTGCTTTCCATATATTTTCAATGTGATTTGATCCCCGCTAGTCAGATTGCCGTCCTACTCTGATGATGATCATGGAAGGTCAAAACGTGTCAGTGCGTGCGATCGGTGGTAGTTTTGCTATGCTGTTCGAAGACATCTTATGCGCGTGACTGCATAGAAATTATGCAGCCGACATTTCCAGTCAAGTATGCGAGACTATTAGAGGTGAAAGCCGAATATCTAATCTTACTTTCCATATATATGCAATGCAGTTTGATCCTCGTTAGTCAGTTTGCCGTCGTACTCTGAGGATTATCATGGAAGGTCAAAATGCGTCAGTGTGTGCGACTGTCAGTAGTTTTGCTTTGTTATTCGACGCCTGGTTAAATAAAATGGGATTGGTGCTTACTTCAAGCTCATAAACTTGATAAAAAGAATTTGTACCACTACCCGCGCAATTAATTAATGTTTAAGCGGCAATCCAGATCGAAAAAAACAGTTTTAATAATAATAATAATTAAATTGAAAAATAGTCATTGTGAAACGCATTTGCTAAATAGAACGGTGAGTCTGCTGCCACAAATGCGCTACATATTATTGAAGCTACAAACGAGTATAAACAGATATATTTATTCATATTCTAATTTATTTATGCCAATCTAAATTATGCAATTAAATGATCATTGGTTACACGAGCGGTTATAAAATTTAATTAAATCAAGGTCGCGATCTAGATTTAAGCACCAACCCTGATATATATATATATATATATATATATATATATATATATATATATATATTCAGTATAAACTTAGTAGTGTATAGTGTAGAAAAGGCAGTTGATCCAGTAAACCGGTTTAGTACTTATTAGGATTTTTTCTAATATTGTTCAGAATTTCGCCGCGGGCAGGGCTCGAACCAAGTTACAACTACTTCGGGGTCTGTGACTCTATCCACTGCTTTACCCTGTCACACATTATACACACTTTACAGTTATATACTACTTTTGTTTTTGGTTGACAGTTCCTGCAGGTGGAGCCTACATGGCATTTCTTAAGACCTAAACTTCCAATTAGCCGCCCAAATCATTTATTATAGAAAAACACCACTCTAGATGGGGATGTGAAGTTGATGTGCACGAGTGGTGATAATTATTTAAATCAAGGGTTCGATTTTGGTGTTTATATCAAAATCGTATGATAGACAAGAAGTGCTGTGTATAGTGTACATCGCAGGTAATCCGTACATGAGTGACCGATATGATGGCGTTTATGCTAATAAAAATCGTGAAATTTAAGTTAATATTGGTGTGACATACTGTTAACGAATAAAGAGACAAGTGGGATGAATGCAATAACTAATAAATTTCAGAAGTTCCGCCACACGAATTCAGCTCAAAAACTCGGTCACATGAAGAATTTATTAACTGCAGAAAAACGTACAATAAATGATTTTTAACTAGTCTGTATCAAATTTGTTAAATAATCAAAATTGATGAGCGTTGTTAAAATGGAAGACATAGCTAAGAAGGTTCAAATAAATGATCTCCAGATAAAAGAAATCTCAAATGAAAAATCTGTTACAATTCGCATTGACAGCGTTGGTAGCATTGAGCCAGGTCAGATTAAAAGGAAACAATACGGTTTCCTGTTAAAACGGACTAGAATAAAGTAGAATTATATAAAAAGAAATGCATTACGATTATTGGAAAGCTGATAATTCTGCAACACAGGTCTCAACGAGTCGTTAACATATACATAAATTTAATTTTCATGCTTCACTGGTGTAACACGACGAACTAAATTCATTCAAAATTTCTTTGTGAATGAACTAGCATTTCAATCAATAAAAAGGATCGGCGGTTTAGGTTTAGTTTTCTTTATCTAAGATTGTTTGTCGCCAACGGCTGACGAGCACCATCTTTGCCGAGTAACTGTAAGTAATGCGCCAATGGATAATACTCCCCTTAAACTTCTTCAAGTCAAGTTTCTGTATTTTGTATAAGCATCAATCCCATTGTATTTAACCGATCGCACAACATAGAAAAACTATCCTAAGTCAAACGTGCTGCCGCGTTTCGACCTTCTATAATCATTATCAGGCAATGGTAGAAACGCATATATATATATATGTTGCTATATATATATATATATATGGAAAGTAAAATTAGATAAGCGGCTCTCCCTACCAGTAGTATCACATACATCGTTCTTCACTTAAAATGTCGACTGCTATGTTGTGCGACTGATCACACACTAGGAGATTGGAACTTATTTGAAGCTCGCAAAATTGAATAAAGGATTTGTTGTCATCCCCGCGCAATCAATGTTTGCTCAATTGTATTTTCTTTTTAAACTGAAACTCTCCATTCGCATGCCTAATCCCAAACCATTCTCATCGATTTAACAACAGGTATTTACAGCACAATTAAACCGCACCTCAGGTTGATAATTGGATTGGATGACATGACCACGTCACTACCGGGATAGTTCATACTGTCGTTGAAGTACGAATAGCAATGATTCTGCGAAAATAATGACATAAATGTCTATTTCGGGTTTCTCTATACAAAGTAAAATCCTTAACCTTAGAATTGTTCGAACAAGTCAAACTACGCGTTGGTCCTCGTCAGTTCATTTTTACCACGTTGTGATGACGAGGAAGGAAGAATGGAAGGTCGAAACATGTCAGTATTTGTACAACACACTATGAGTGGTTGAACACAGTAAACTACAGATGCACATTTCAAAGAAATAGAAAAATGCATAAAACCAGTAAAAATCTATTATTTCATTCCATAAACTTACCTGCATCAAAAGTCGTAAGGCAATAGAGGGACTGCAACGCTTCGCCACATCTATAAGGCGTTGGTAAACAGTAATCAAATCGTTGAAATAGTCCTGTGAGTACATAACAGCCGCTGTTGACGATTCATTTTGCAAAATGTTGGAACTAAAAGAGTTAGGTAGTTGCAAAGTTGAGACCGGTGGAACAGGTCCGCGAAACAACGGAACAAGAATACTTTCGAGGTGCGGTAAAGCCACAATAATATCTAGCAAAAGATCGTGTCTTCCAGAACAAGCAGACAGAAATTGATCGGCTAAAAGTAAAAAAACGTTTATGTCGAAGAAAACAGAAGTTTGGAATTTCAAAAAATAGAAAACGACACTTCATAGACATTTTGATGCGATTCTTATCAACTGAAGAATATTCACACATCTAAAGTAGATTAGCAATGGTAATATACAAAACTTCTGAGGATATACAGGTAAAAACTGAATAATGAAAAATGGTTAAATCATAATTTTAACTTGGAACGGTGCTGTAAACGTTAAGATCGCCAAATGACATATTGGCTACATTTTTATCATGATAAAAATTGATGAATGAAAAATTGTATGCGATTGTGCAACTAGTAACAAATTAGTACAAATTGGACCAGAAGGATAAAATAAAGTTTCCATGATCGAAGGTACAATCCCATGTACACGTGTTTTGTGCTTACTGGCGACTCATCAGTAGGAGCCGGTACTACTTACCATACCTATTACATATTTGCTCATGTTATTTTGGACAGTTCGATGGCACGGTCTCCTATACTTATGTGTGTACAAGCAGGTGTGGAGTTATCAACGCATGAAGTCTTCGACAATGCGACTTCAAAGCCAACACACTATATATAATATATAAAAAATCTGTAAAAAAAGCACTAAAAATATGATTGCCGAGTCGGTACATGGTATCAGCATTATGGTTGCCTAGTCGGAATATGATACCAAAATTATGGTTGCTGAGTCGGTGAATGGTACAAAAACAATAGATTTCACCAAAATTGAGAAGACTAATTTTCAAAACACCTGTTACTCCAGCGAAGTTACTTTCTCTTAGTAGTCAGGTTCACTTTTGATCAAATAATACAATAATAAGTTGTTTGTAGATATTCGATATACTAGTACTATCGATTAAACAAGCCAACCCTTTACCATAACTATTAAATGTAAAGTATCATTTTCTAATTGAAATTAATCCAGTTACATTTGATCACACTTTATGCGAACACATCTGCACTAGAAATGAAGTCAAGCTAAAAAATAAGTAAACGCCCATACGACTCAAAAAGAAAATTAAGCCTTTTAAAATAATAAACTAGACTAAACAACGGACCTCTCGAAGAAAAGCAAATGTAAATAAAAGGAATGCATGCTGCTTATGAACTAAGGAGGTAAAGTTGCCAATAGCCTGTTTTTCTAGCTTTCCTTGTAGCTCGTGTGTGATAGATAGTAATATGATACAAGCTGATGGTAGAACCAACTGGAGCGTAAAAAAGCTGGTTACTTCTTCCAAATATCGGCAGATTTAACGATAATGCCGTCAGGTTGGCTGATAAAATCAAATTTTAAACTCCGTAACATCGAGATCACATTTTTATATGTACAATTTTAAAAAGGAAATAAAATTGTAGTCCTGTTGCAGTTCTTAATGTAAATTCCTCCAACTAAACCAACCAACTTCTTTTCTGACAGATATTAATGGTTTGCAGAAGATTCGTTCCGCAAGTTACCACAAGATCAATTTACACAAATTGGATGTAAGAAAAGAATACAGAATTTACAGCATTGTATTCTATTAACACGGTCCGCCATGCCAATTATTGTTATTAAAATTCAAATGACTATTTACCGAGAGTATGTACACACTGCGTAACAACGACTTTCACAGGCGTACATGTTAATAGGTCACCGGAGAGGCTGCGGCAAAGAATTTCAAACACCTGCTCTCCAACGGATGCAGATTTTTCATTTTGTGTCGACACCGAAGAATATCTACAATTGTCGACACGAGCACATTTTGCTAGACGACTGAAACAGAGAGAAGAAAAAAATTGTGCAAACTATAAATCATGTGTTGAAAACGACAATCCAAAAAACACATCACAAAGTAAATCTAACATTCTAGTTAGGGTAATAGACTTTCAAGAAGTACTTCCGAAAAATGGTTTCAACGCTGAAAACATTTTCATTTTCAAACCAGATAGAGTTACTGTAATATATATATATATATATATATATATATATATATATATATATATGAAATTAATAAATGTTGAACGCGAGTCGTCATCCCTTTTTAAATATGAAGTATTAATAATTATTACTTCTTAAATAATTACACTCCACAGGTATTATAAAATTTTGGAAAATACGACAGACCTAACAATGAGCTTCAGTTTGTAGGCGGCCAAGAACCATCCATGCAATGCTGGCAGGTTCCTGCCGAATGAATTATGCTTGGTTGATGAGCGACGTCTCTGACTGACGATAATGCTTCTGCGAGCATTCTTAAGACAATTTGGCAAATCTGAGCGACAAATCAGACCAGCCGTTAAAAGAAATGATTCTTTACACGATTTTTCAACAGCAAATGTTGAATTAGTCGAGTTGCCCGCAGCAATAAGAGGCCAATAACCAGAGTTGTGTTTCGCTGGCGTAGCACTAAATTTGGCACTGTGTAGCGCATTTTGATCATCTGCAGTTCTGAGACATAAAAGGTTGCCCACATAGCGCTCCAGAAGATTAAGCCTCTCCTTCCTGTTTAAGCTGCACTGCTCCAAAGCATTCTCGTTAAGTCGTGCAACGCCATATTCATGTGTGATAAGAGCAGGACCGCGGCACGGCTTTCCGCCGGGAAGAAAATAGCGCAATACTGTTAGAAAGACAAAATAGTGCCTCTATGTTAGATGAAGAATGAAATATTTGTAATTGAGAAGATTTAAATATTTGCGTTACAAATTGTAGACACTTGTGTGTATAAAGCATTATGTGCCCACACATTTTCGTGAACTTCTCCATCAGTCAATTAGAAACCCGTTAACCGTGCACACTTACGTAAACGCATGCACAAACAAACAGAGAACAGTCTCTCTCAGAAGTTGAATGACCATAGTTGTGTACCATAGGCAACTGATGCACACTTGGTATTGTCGATCGGCAAACTGCCGAGTAACAACCAACAGTTTAAGCACGATGTATTCTGTTCATTGTTACATGAGCTAATTTAGGTAGTCAAGTATTTTGAGGAAGTTTCCATTCTTCTTTACGAGGATCATCGTCAACTACATTATAACACACAGCACAATTTCAACACATAAGAAAGGCATTTAAAAGAAACATGTTGCGCGACAGGAAATAAACAATTTACCTGATTTTCGGATTGCGTACCGAAATATTTGAATCCACTGTCATCATGATTTTTGCAGATATTTCGGGTTCCAATTACGGAACCCTTTTTCAATGCCAAACACATCACACACTTAGTTGACAATCAATATGTCAAGTGGAAATATTAATTTAAACCGCCTCATTTATACTTGATTTTAGATCTCTTAAGCATAACGTTTTTTTATAAAAATGTTAGGAAAGTGTATGTTAAATTGGTTTGTGTATGTGTCTACATGTATACACTCTTCGCAATGAGATTACAGTGATATAATGACAATTAATGACAACTCACTAGATAAGCGTACGTCATGCTGTGTGTATGTGTTCTCGTTTGTTTTGAATTGAGGAGTAATCAGTTAATGCAAGTGTACACTCATCCCAGTGAAATTACAGCGATTTGGCAACATCTGACTATTCACTGGATAAGCGTGTTTGTGTGTATATGCGTGAGCGTTTACTTAAAACTAAGAGCTAATCTGTTACATGTAATTACAGGCACGTGTAACGGTCATACAAGTAAAACTAAAATGATAACTGTCATTTCCTAGCTGCACACGTCAGACCTATTTTACACTTACTTTTCTAAATGAAGTAATTACGAGTGGCATTTCAGTGATTCAAATATTTCGGTACGCAATCCGAAAATCAGGTAAAGAACGGCATTTGTTGTATTATCGTTCACGCTGATAAATTTATATTTTTTTTGGGCATTCAAAGTTAAAGGTATAAACCCCAATCCCTTAAGGTTTGAAAGAACAAATATATACACAACTGAGTATGATTACATACGTGCTACATAATGTTAATGAAGTTCTATAATTACTTCCTCGTCATATGCATGAACTTGAGCTTACCAAAGTCATTTTTGAGCGCACAGACACATGCAAATCCTTTATATATATATATATATATATATATATATATATATATATATATATATATATATATATATATATATATATAAAGATAAGCAACCGTGTGCGTTAGCCTGTATGCACATTAATTAATCTCTTTACCTTTATATGTGATCGGCAATGTATATATTTGAGCCAAACACAGTAATGAAACTTCGCTTACAGTGATACGCTAACTGTGGGTAATACACAATCCCCGGCTTAGTAATCACATACTGACTGCGATAGATCATGTGGGGGAACAATGAAATAATTAAATTTTGAGCTATCTTGATAAGATCAATAAAAATTATACTTCAGAAATTGTGCTGAAATAAGCTATTTACATTCATTAACGTAATGACACCCAGAATACAATTTAAGACTGCATATAGAAAGCAAGAGATAACAATAAGAGGACCACTCGTTCTTTAAAGGTTTCAGATAGATAAAATTAAAAGGAAAATAGTTAAGAATAAAACTAGTTTAATTGAAGATTAAGAGAGAAAACACAATATTTCAAAAGTGATAAAGCTAAGACTGAAATATATCAAACTGTTATAGGCCTACTCTCTCAGTTAATTTAATCTTATGTTTGAATATTACGTCTGATTTATCTAACCTGCGTTTTCTGCCAATCGATGAGACCTCATTCAATACTGTTAATACAGATTTTATTCAGCTGTCACATTCATGACATCGCTTCTGGATTTTATTAAAATACAATATTAATCTTCAGACGGATTCAGTAAGCCGCATCGTACGTAAGACAGATGGCACCTATTTGGAGAATCTCAAAAACTTAAATTCTAACTAACCACTTTCGATCCATCAGTATGTCAACTGCGGAAGCTATATTGCATTGAAGTCAAACGAAAAGATTCTTATTATCATAAATATGGTGCCAGTATAAACTAAAAATTTCATCAGATAACAAAAGCAATTCATTCGGTAGACCAACGTTATCTTAATTGAGAACTCCTTGAGTACTTTCAGAATTTTCCATTGGCGGAAATCGAACCGGGGAATATTTGCTACGAAGTCTGAGATTCTATGTAGCACGCAATCCGTATTCAAACAACATGTAATTAGAATTAAATGTTACCCACTCCTTCATATGGTACCTTTTTGCAATCGTTTATGACCTTAAGTTCGACCTAGCTACCCACAATCTTTCATTACACAATAGGCACCATGCCACTTGGAAAAAATATATGAAATGAAAGTCAAACGGAAGAATATTTATTATTATGTACATGTTGTCAGTATGACCTAAGCATATCATCAAATATCAAAGGCAATTCATCCAGTAGACTGCTTTCTCCCTTTGAATGACCTAACCCAGTAGTAGCCCTAACTTTTCGTACACGGGACTCGAACAGAGACACATTACTTTCGGAGTCTGAGGCTCTATCCGCTACGTCAACCATGCCGCGTACTACAGGAAATTTGAAGTAATACAAAAAATTAGGCTTCTGGTTTGTCTTTCCTACAGGTGGAACTTATTTGCAATCCCTGAAGACCTGAAGTTCCAACCTGTCATTGCACAACTGGTACCATGCTACTTTGAGAAGCAATATTGAATTGGAATCAAATGACAGGATTTATATTTATGCATACATTTTCAGTAAAAAACTAAACACTGCATCAAATAGCAAAGGTAATTCATTCAGTGGACCTATTTTATTCTTAATGAGAACTCATCAAATAATGTCCAGAATTGGCCACGGAAGGGACTCGAACCTGGGCACACTTGCTTCGTAGTCAGGGACTATTTGTACCGAGTCATCCGTGCCGCACACTGCACGCAATTTTGAGTAATTTTCCAGCATGTTTTCTTGATTAGCCTTGTCATCAGGTGGAACCGTTTTGGAATCTCTCAACGCCTGAATTTCTAAATGGCCGTTCCAATCCGTTATTATACAACAGACACCATGACACTTGGAAAAGTTATGTTGAAATTGTAATTTGAATCAAGAAATAAATCACGTATGCAAGCATAAATTTATTATAAAGAAGGTATGTATATATATGTACGTATATTGAATTGAAGTCTAAGTGGAGGATTTTTATTTTACATCTATATAGGATATGCTTTAACCCATAATTTTAACTCTAAACAAAACGTAATTAAAATAAGCAAGCTTGTGGCCCATAGCTTAGTGACCTAAGATACACTAGAAAAATTTAAAACCCCTTACAAAGGTGCCAAAAATAAGCCATTTTTCATGTTCAGAGCCAAAAAGTTCGGCGTGGCGTTGCATCTTAAGGTCGGCCGGTTGCTTTGACAAAATGCATTTCGTCAACGTAATTAAAAATGAATCGTTAACACAAACAATAACATTAAAAGTCCTTGTAAACCGCGATTGTGCATGCAAGCATGAGCTGCGCTTAGTCATTCGCATTCAAGTGACCGGTTAGATAGAAACTTACGCGAGGAACAATCCACATGTTTCATTTCGCGAACGCTGACGTGGGAGTAAACAAGAGGCAGTAGACGATGCGTGTACTCGTCATCAAGTCGAGCCAATGTCTCATCAGATCGACATGCATCATGCGCGGCGACAACAAGCTTTTCCATTAGACAGCACACCTCCTTCACAACAGAAGAATATGAGGAGCAGGAAGAGGAGAGAAACGATGTTGTACTCGGCCCGAAACGATCATCAGAGCATTGAACAGCAACATTAAGTTTTGCTAGCATTCCGGATGCCCCAGTGTTCGAAGCAGAGTAAAGTTGACGGGGTTCGGTTAACAGTGCTAATTGCAAACTTGATGGTTGTGCAACACTATACGGTAATTCAACTCGGTCACTTATGGAGATAGCAGCAGCAGCAGTAGTGGAATTATGCGTATAATTGCAAAAATGTGTATTATTCGTAGCAGTAGTTGAATGACTTGTTGCCCTTCTCGATTTAGAAGCGTCAACTAATGAATATGTGATAAGGCAGAGAAAAATATATTAGCCAAGATATGAAGTTAGTCGATCAAATTTCTTTTCTTAAAAGCGTAGCCAGTGTTGGTTAAACGAGAAGAGTTTTTCTAACATTTCCGGGTTACGAGATGAATAAGCCACCTCAGACCAGGTTACCAAAAAAACATAGCTAAAGCCTGATAGAGAGACATTAATTTGTTCACAGCTTTCGACCAAGTTTGAATAAATTTTGATTTCCTACACGGTGTCTAGAAATTGCGAAAGAAATTCACCGGTACGTTACACAAGACATTTACGCAAAGCACGCTGTCGTAAAAGGGCTTGGCCGAAAAGTGTAGAACAAACGCAACGGAAAGCCAATTAGGAACATTCTCAAAGATCTGCATGTAATTGTGCATTAGGTGGTGCGCACCTACTAACAAATTAGTTCAAACAAATCCAGAAAATAAAACAAATTCTGTTTGAACGGAAGATATAATCTCGTGTGCACATTCGTTTCGTGCTTACTGGCGACTCATCAGTAGGAGCCGGTATTACACCCTTTACCCACTGTATATTTGAGTGAGGAATTTTGGAAAATAGGACGGCACAATCTCCTATACGAATGTGTAAATCTGCAATAGTGAAGCTAACTTCATATGAAGTCTTCAGCATTGGGACTTAAAAGCCAACCCACTACATAATATATATATATATATATATCTATATATATATATATATATATATATATATATATATATATACTGAGCCAGTAATGGCATCAAGGGCACCATGATTGCCGAGTCGGTACATGGTACCAACATAATGGATTTCAAGGTATGCTAAAGTTAAAAAATTGAGAATTACAACCATTTCTGAACACCTGTTACTCCAGCAAAGAAGAACCTTCTAAGAATCACAATATTTCGTGGGATATAGGCTGAAAAACTTTTTATTCTCTAACTTATACGATTAATTTTCTTCGTTTCTTTAATTTTCACAAGATGTTTTATTAAACTGCCTTCAAAATATTCACTTGTTTCTTGTTTTGCCTAATTTCCGGTTTATTAAGAATAGTAATATAATTCAAATGACTCTGCCTGCTCCCGAACTGTAAGCATTAGCCAGAATTAGGCCATTTCGGTGGATAAGAAAAAGCATTCAATAACTTCAGAAGAATGATATTCTCGATGCAGTAAGCTGGAAGGCTTCATCTACATACTTAACCCCAACATTTAGTCGGACGCGTGCACAGAGAAATAGAAAATCAATCACTGTAGTTTCACTCAAATGGACGAAAACCTATAAGATTTTATATTTAACTGAATACGACAAAATAGTAGACACACACGCCTATCCAGTGAAACGTCAACAATGTTTATAAAATCAGTAGGTCATAAGTATACGTGAATTCGTTTAAACGAAATATTTCAAATGATTTATTACTTTTCTATATTTGGTTTGATGAGCAGTCGACTGATAATTGTATTCAACTACGATTATTGTAATATTTTGAGAGAAAACGTGGACACGGATTTGAGAAATATTATCCAGCCAAACATACTTATTAACCAGTTGAATGCGACGACGCGTGTGATGTTACTTTTCACTTCACCATGTTTCAAAATGTTTAGAGTTCTTCCTTTAAATCAACACTACGAAAAGTTCTTTACAATTACGGAATGCTAATCACATCAATAAAAGCAACACAAATGGAAAATTGAATAAGCAATACATTTCTACATAGAGCTGCTTTAAATTCATTTATTGTGATTTTTTTTAAATTGGTAGAAAATGTGTCAAGTATTCAGTGTGCCAGCTGTACTGCGTTTAGTCGTGCGATGAGAAGACAGTAAATAAATAAAAGTTTTAACCCACCAAGACATCTGTCGTAAACATAAGTGGACATCAAAGGGGGGCCAAGAAAAACAATACTAAAAAACAACATAACAGACATTTTGTTCCGTCGTCTTGTATAAAAACTCTTAACCTACGAAATAGATGTAATTTTTCAAAAGAAACTACGAATACAAATAGGAAACTGAAAATGTCTCTGCTTCGGAAATTGCCAGAGAAATGTAGATTTGTTGTCACTTATGTTAAGGTAGAACATCCGACACACAAGCCAATAACGCGTATAAACTGCAAAAAATGGGATCTTCAATAAACTGATAACTGCGACTTTAGATTTTGCAAGTCAACACTGTAGGGCAGAGAGTAAAAATTATGGTTTCGATGAGTCAAGGTGAAACTTATAATAAAAAAAACTAATAACCAATGAACTTTAGTTCAACTGAATCATTTGTAGCCATGCTGAGGAAACAAATAATCTAAGCGAGCGTGGCGATATGCGTCAGTGTGAAGTCTTGACAGATAATATTCAGGACACTACTGGGCCTGTCATTCATCGTTCTGCTCGTAATGGTTAAGTCACCCATATTGCCTGTCTCAGTTTTCTGAATGTATCCTTAGAAAATGTCAAAGGACAAGCAATCCTGTGCACGGAGCCTTCTAGATAGGAAGATTGGAACTGCCTTTGTGGTATATGTTCTCATAGATGCTCAATTTACAGAAGAAACTAAAAAGATCGACTGGCAAGTAAAGCGAAGAAATTTAATCACAGTTACAGTTTTTGTAAGCTTCAATTTAGAACTTAAAACAAAATTTTTTAAAAATTAAAAAAAGAAGCGCTAAATGATCTCATAAAGTTGAAAAATTAACTACTCTGTGCAATCTTAGTGGTAAAAAATAAAAATATATGTATTTATATAATATGGATGGCGAGCACAGTAATAAGTTGGTGCGTAAAGGATAAGGATCCTTTGCAGAAGTAAGCATGTCTATGTGGCGAAATCCTATGTCCGTACGTGTTTCATGTTGACTGGCTGCACATCAGTGTGAGTTGTCAATAAACCACAAACCGGCAAAATATTTAACTAAACGAACATTGGTTGCGGCAAAATGTTTGTTTAAATCCAATTTAAAATCTACTTTTTTCTACATGTGCTTATCTGTATTATCCCTTCATTTTTGAAGATAATAGAACGACTGATACTAGTTCATGTAGAATGTATGTTGCCAGTTGATTTTGATATAAGTCAACATTGCTTTACGAAAGATAGATCGACAGTTATGTGGAAACATGTAATTACACTAGATGAGAAAAAGTTAGATGCATTAATTTTATTTATAGATATCTCAAAAGCTTTTGAATCTATATCTTTTGATGCTATTTTGAAGGCGATTATTTTATTGAATATTAATCCAAATATTTTTAGATTAAGAAATATTCATAAAGTTGGAATTAAGTCTGGACATTTGGCGGTCTCTCCTCCTTTTGTGGGAAATGTTGTGGGGAAGTTATTTGCTATTTCGAAAGTTACAAAATTTACAATCAATTGCCAAAAGGGCTTATAAAAACGCCTCCATATAAGATATCTTTTAAATTTTTATGTACTGAACTAGAAAAAATCTACAATCCTGCTGATATTTGTAATTTTGATTATGATAATACTTTCTCATGGTTGAATAAAAGACAAGGATAATTGTTATCGGAAACAGAATTTCTATAGATTTTTATTTTCAAGTTTTGTATTATTAAAATTGAAATGTTAGGCATTATATCATCATGTTAGTCAACAATACATATAATCAATTGCTAGTTATGATTCTCATTTTTTGCATAATGTTACATTCGAATTATACCTTAAATTTTCCTATTTTGATGATGAATCTATTACTTTTTACAGCCGAACTTTCTGATGTTGATATATTGTACAGTATAACTAGAGAGATTTACTTATCTATATGAGACTAATTGCACATATTTATGTGATGTGATATTTTTTTATATTTTACATTTTCCAATATTACTATATATTTTATGGAACATGTGTGGTTTGAATCCAAATAAAGATATTCTATTCTATTCTATTCTATATGAATTTGTACTTAAATTAATTAAAATTAAATTAAATGAGTCAACTTCATAAAGTCTTCGACAATGCGGATTTAAAGCTAACGGACTATATATAATATATAACAAGTCTATAAGGGGTACTAACACAATGGCTGGCAAGTCGGTAAATGCGACCATACCTTTCGTTCTAGCTGACTTTGGTATAATTTTTGTGGTCCTATTTGAAATAATTTGTTACCATTTGCGCAATACCCAACACAAAATTGCATATCTATCAGGTCTCCTCAGAAAACAGTACATAACTATTATTTACCAATATTGTAAACGGTTACAACAACATAATTTTTCAGCTATCGTACATTTTATAACAATCTTTCTCAACAACTGCCTCTTTAGCAGAGGCTTCACAATCTGGTTTCGACTAGCGTAAGTTATGATACTTTCTTGGCAATCTCGATATCAGTCAACGCGTAGTTAAAACGAGAATTAATCCATTCAAATATTTATCATAGTATGCATAATAGCAAGTAAGCTACTGCAAGATCCGTAGGATAACTGACGTCTGCATAAACAAAATATGTTATGGCATAAATGCGCTAGTTTAGTGCTTACCAACATCTTATCAGTTGAATAATTATCGATTTGGTGAAAAATGCAGGTTATAAAACTGATAATATGCATCAAGTATAAGCAAAAACATGATCATACAGACGTACCGGAAATTGCGCTATGACCAAGCTGCTTTCCTCGAATCCGTTGATGGCGAATGTGACGGTTAGTCCAGAAGTTGATAAGCTTTGCAAATGGTTGGAACATTACACCAGAGCCATAGGTCAGGCGTATTGAACAATCGACAATTTCGTTAAACTGACGCAATAGAATGAGAAAAATTATATTGAAAATCGTTTAGATTTGCTTTGAAAAGTGTGGGAAGTTTTAAAAATGCTTATTCTAGTTGTTTAACTTCCAGAACGTACTAATTGGCAAGACTGACTCTGCTTAGAGAATAAAATGATTTATTTCAAATAGGAATGAATAACAGAAAGCAAAGATCCCAAACACTGTATCGAGTGCCTTTTATAGAAAATTTCAAGCCAATTAAAGAACAATAATTATATAAATATATTGCACTGTGCCTATTTTGCATAAAATATATGATAGAAAGCTTCGAGACAGATAAAATAATTCCAGGTCTTCCGTATAGAGAGCCTGGAAGGATTGTGAAGCGATAGCGTAAAAGAAACTAGGCTTCTCCACTAAAAATTTGAGAAACCACAAAAAAGTTCAAAATCCACTGTGCACATGACCTGAAAAGTAGCCGAAATCAAGCCATACTTTATAATTTGACAAATAAGTTTATTCATATAATACGTCACGACAGAAAAGTTAAAAGCCAATTTTTCTCTAATACTCCTCTTGAAAGATATATGTTGTCCTTTCTGAAAGGAATTTTTTTTAAACCATAGGGAACTACGTTAGATTAAATGGAAAATAGCGTAAATCTTCATATTCATTTCACTTGTGAGCACTTCAATCTTCAATATAACGCAGTGACTATCATCAAAGTCTTGATATTTGAATTGAAGCTTAATGGAGGCGAATCTTCTGAACCATCATTCATCAAAGCACAAAACTACTATCCTGTCTTTTCAAAGGGGTTTAAATGTCTATCGCTTTCAATGCTTGAATCAATTCTACAAGCAAACGGTTATCAGAAGCGTAAACTCTGCAACTCAGAAGTCCAATGCAAATTTTTTTTCAACAGAAAACCTATCGAAAGTCAATGCAAAGGATCAACTCTCGGTAAGACTACCGCTGGCGGTAGCTTTGCTATGCTGTTCGACGAATGGTTAAATACAATGGGATTGGTGATTACTTCAAGATTGGAAACTTGATTTAAAGAATTGTTATCACCACCCGCACAATCAATTATTGTTTATTCTATTTGAAAATTTATAAGCTATGGCATAGCTAAAATGAGAAATCTACCTTAAACTCTAGTGGCCTAACTAAATTTTCTAAATACAATTTTTTCGTCAAGAAGTGTTCTCTGGTCAATACTATTGTCTTTTTACACTGCGGTGCACAAACATGCTTTCTAATCAACTGATATCGCAAAATATTAACAATTTCATGGTCTCTGTTAGAAAGCTGTAGAATGACTGACCAAAAATTTACAAGTAATTTATAAAGTGCTGTTTGAGCTAATATTGGGAGAACGGCTTTAAGGTAATTTAAAGGAATATCAACTGAACATAATAAAACACTATTTTCATTTTATAAATTAAATGAAAACAGACATAAATTATAATTTTACTGGAAGTATTTTTTTTCTACTGATTGAAACAATATGTGACGTATTTAAATCAAGGTTGCGAGTTAAATATACATACACACACACACACACATATATATATATATATATATATATATATATATATATATATATATATATATATATATATATATACATACCAAACCCATTATATACACATATTTGTCAGTATAAACTGAGTATTGAATAACGTAGCTGTAATTCATTGAGTACACCGCTTTCATACTTATTAGGAACTCTTTAAGCACTAACCAGAATTTTGCCACAGATATGGCTCGAAACTGAACCAGTCCTCTTCGGAATCTGTGACTATGTCCACCGCACCACTCTACAGCACGCTACACACATTCTTTACTTATGTATTAACTTATATTCTTGATAAGCCTTTTCTTCTCGATGAGCTTATACAACATCTCTTTGGACAATGTTCCAACAGGTCAGCGCAAATTTGTCACTATACAACAGATAACACGCAACCTGAGAAAATGATATTATTTATATAAATAAGCGATCATTGATTGCGCGGACGGTGATAAAATTTATTTAAATCAAGGTTACGAGCTTGATATAAATACTAATCACATTATATATACAATGATTAGTTTATACTAGAAATATATATATATATATATATATATATATATATATATATAATGGGATTGGAGTTTGTATCAGGTTCGAACCATGTCTACGGCAAATTCCGGACAGTACTTGAAGAGTTCCCCATCAGAACATTACACAGTTCTTAGTCTATACCGACAAATGTATGAATAATCTGAGTGGTGTTTATATCAGCCTAGCAACCTTGATCTAAATAGGTGTTATCAGCGCCCGCGCATGTAATGATTGTTTAAAATGTGACGCAGTAACAAAATAAATAGGTAAAGTTGAGCCAAGCTTTTCACATACTGTCTGTTGCAAGTGTTTTCACCTTATCATCTTCAACAGCCTCGTCATCGCTAGAGACACAAAAAAATCGGCAGTTAAAATGTGTTGCATAGTCGTGAAAATTTTCATAATTATTTGGAGCGGTAAAAGAATACCAGACCGCTTATTCCTAGTGTATATGCATGATTTAGATTAAGCCATGTCTGTCTTAGATTGTCGGCCGCCAAGATTGACGGATACAAGACTACCACGATTATCTCGCATCGAGGCACGCGCTAAGTTATTTGACGTGCGATTCCTACGAAAAAAAATATATTGAATCATTTTCCTCGACTATTTGGCATACAATACGAAAATATTCAAAAGAATTAATCAACCGAATTTCAAAACTACACGGAGGGAGTTTACAAAAGTTGATTTTTTTGCACTGATTTTATTAAATTATTCAGTTCAACTAAACTCCAGAACCGCATTTACACTCTACACTGTAAAGCGAAACTATATCCAATAACACACTCTTTCTGCTTTAAGCATTTTGTAGTCAACATTAAAGCATGACAATAAATTGACCGAAAGGCATAAACCACGTTTTGTAAATATAAATAATTCGAAGCTCAGCAAAGGTAGCAATAACTGGAGTGTCGACCGCAAAATTTCAACACAGTCACGAGCATAATCCTTTATCCTCGTTAGAAACGTATCCCCTCCTCAACGTGGTACGACGGTGTCAACCATGTCTCGGTGGCCGATCGTACATGGGCTAACGGGGCTATGGCGGTGGTGTCACCAGGGCGTGGTGGATTTCCGACCGGCAATCGGATCTCCTATAAAATACCACATGAGCCCGACGACGGCACCATGACTCGGCGTGTGTTCCCCGCCACAAAAGGGTTCAACAGCCACAGGATTACATGGACTCCTGGACAGTACCCCGTACTTCCGAATGGCGAATGAGCTCTCAACAGCCACCGGCAACCATGCAACTTACTGCTGCCTTGCAGACTGCGCTTGGATGTGCAAAGGCTAGAGGTGCGTCCTCGATCAAAAAGCCGAGTGGTGAGGGGACACCACTTGTACCAAATTCCCAAGAAACTCCATGAAATGTGGAGTCGGCTTATCCTCCAAAAGGAGTCAGCCGCAGTAAAGTAAAGTAAGTAAATAATGACCTCGGAATATCGAAACTGGTCAGACCTTGTGACAGACTCCAAATTATCTTTTTTGTGCAAATGATTTAAAATAAACTAGAATTAGAGTTAAACTCAACTTCGCTATCTTAACTTGAATGATTATTATTAACCCTCACGCAATCAATGATTGCTTAAGTAAGTGGCTATCTAGCAATAGCCATCGAAGAAAACTTAGATTATTATTTAACACAGATACGCAGTAAATTCAAACCGAATATACATATTATGATAGGGAAAATTTGAGTGATAATGCTTCCAAGATGGAAGGTTATTGGCATCAAATACGTTGTCCTAGAACCGCGCAAACTATAAATTTCCCGTGCACCAGCGTAATAACAGGGATTATCTAGCATCACGTCAAATGATGTTTGCTAATTTTGCTTCTGTCTAATCGTGATTCATTTCGTTTTTCGTCCTGTTCCTTTCTATTTAGAACAAATTAAAATGAAAGTTTTAATCCAACTGATATTTTATGGCAGGAGTTTGATGAATCATTTGTTGTCATTGTAAACTAAACATTACTTCAGATAGCAAAGGCAATTTGTCAAGAAGACAGTTTTCGTCCTTATGAAAACTCGTCAAATAAATGCCAGAATTTGCTGCGATCAGGGCTCGAATCGGTGCGCATTGGTTTTGAAGTCTTGCACGCATATCATTGTGCTAATCCTGCCGCATGTGTTCAACAATTTTTATTCAGTTATTAAATTACCTATTTAGTTGGAAAGAGGTTATTATGCACAATATTAAATTTGATTAAAGATTCATATCGGTGATTACAATTTTGGCGTATATGATAACTAAATATCCTACAAACATTGTCATTAAATGCTGAAGAAGATTTATGGGCATGGCCTAACTAGAAGCAAATCAAATCATCTACGACCACGAGGTGACACTGAAGATCGAATGAGCGTAAGTTCTAATATCATTAAAAAGGCCGTAATCAACAGCATTTTAATGCGTAGAGCATAGCTACATAACCTTTAACACACATTAATCAAGTAGGAGACACCAAACTGTATATAATGAAAAGATAAATAAAATTTCAAATGTCATAATTGGATTTCAGTAAGATGAGGGTAGTAGGTGGCTGTAGATATAAAGTAATTCGGCAAATTATCAATCCTACCGATAGATCGTTAATATACATTGATGACGATCGTCCCTGACGTTGTCTATGAATGTCTTTCAATATATTGTGAATCCAATCAGTCGGTGGCCGAGAATTCCCCAACAGTACTGTATGCATACCACAAAGAAGGTGAGCGGCGTCTTCAAAAAAGCTAGAGCATCAAGCAGTCAGAATAATAACAAGTATGATAATGAAATTATGACAACGAAACAACACTTAATGTTAAAATATTTCAGAAATTTAATAACAAAAACATATATAGTAAACACATATTTACACATTTTACCGCGTTACGACTTCATTGAAATACATTGTTCGAAACCAACGCTTTTTGATCTATTAGATTAATCATAAAAAGCTATTGAAGTACTAGGCATAAGGTATCCAGTAAAGAGTTAATACTTAAAGGACAGGGAGGATATGCCAAACTGAGTATGAACAAAACGTGCAATTCGATTGGCGCACAAGTAAAGACTCCAATATCTAGCGATAGATAAGAGTAATCGCTAAGTCTCGAACACAACATCGAGTTGATAAAGTTCAGACTGTCAAATAGACACTGCAATCTCTTAAATCAAGTTTGCAAGCTTGAAGTAAACACCAATCCCATTATATTTAATCAGTCGTCGAACAACATAACAAAACTAACGCCAGTCGCAACGCACTGACGCGTTTAGACCTTCCACAATCATCATCAGAGTACGACGGCAAACTGACTAGCGAGGATCAAACCGCATTGAATATATATGGAAAGCAAAATTAGATATGCGGCTCTCACCTCTAGTAGTCTTACATACATTGTACGTGACTGGAAATATCGGCTGCACAATTTCTATGCAGTCACGAATATTAGCTGTTTGTAGCTATCGCCACACACATATATATAGAAAATACAACTAAACAAAAATGGATTGCGCGGGTGGTGGTAACAATTCTTTAAATCAAGTTTGCGAGCTTGAAATAAACACCAATTCCATTTTATTTAACCCGCGTATATGTATTTGTGATGAAAGCTGCAAACATTTTATGCTTGTGACTTCATAGAAATTGTGCAGCCGACATTTCCAGTCACGTAAAATGTATGCAAGACTACTAGAGGTGAGAGCCGCATATCTAATTTCGCTTTCCATATATATGCAATGCGGTTTGATCCTCGCTAGTCAGTTTGCCGTCGTACTCTGATGATGATCATGGAAGGTCGAAACGCGTCAGTGCGTTGCGACTGGCGGTAGTTTTGTTATGTTGTTCGACGACTGGTTAAATACAATGAGATTGGTGTTTACTTCAAGCACGCAAACTTGATTTAAATAATTTTTACCACCACCCGCGCAATCAATTATTGTTTAATTATATATATATGTGTGTGTGTGTGTGTGTGTGGCGAATGCTACAAACAGCTAATGTTCATGTCTGCATAGAAGTTGTGCAACCGAAATTTCCAGTCACGTACAATGTATGCAAGAATACTAAAGGTGAAATCGCATATCTAATTTTGCTTTCCATATATGTGCAATGCGGTTTGATCCTCGCTAGTGAGTTTGCCGTCGTACTGTAATGATGATCGTGGAAGATCGAAACGCGTCAGTGCGTTGCGACTGGCGGTAGTTTTGTTATGTTGTTCGACGACTGGTTAAATACAATGGGATTGGTGTTTACTTAAGGAACTGTTGCCACCATCCGCGCAATCAATTATTGTTTAATTGTATAGACGCTGCAATCTACTGTAAGCGAGCATATCAAAGCAATATAAGACTCAACTACACATCTTACTTTACTTTACTTTACTGCGGCTGACTCCTTTTGGAGGATAAGCCGGCTCCAATTTCATGGAGTTTCTTGGGAATTTGGTACACATCTAGGTATGCATAATACGCAAGTTTATTATGAATACACCCATTACATAAGAAATGCAGAAATACTGTAAAAATATTACCCATTATTTTAGAAATAGACTTAATATCACTTAAACTGTGATTACGAAAACATGTGAACAACAGATGATGTGAGTGTTGTTTTTCTCGCGAAGATCTGTTCACAAAACAGTCGAGGTGACCTCACTCTGAGGAAAAGATGCATATCGGTGGTTGCCGCTGGTCCTTTGTTGCTAAACGGATAAACGTAAACGCGCTTAGCTTCATCCTCTATTACTATAAGTAGACCACTTTAAATCAAAATTCTATCCGTTAAAAAACATCGCTATTTGTGCTTGTTAAGCAATTTCTCTTTATTATTCCCGCTTCCCATTCAAATTGAAAGACAAAACTAAATCTGTTGTTTTTAAATTTATAAAATAACTTATTTAGAACCATTTTCAGAAGCAAATATTGCCTAGGGCAATTTTAAAAACTAACTATAACATAACAAATTGTCTACTTATTACTCCTTTACGAGACGAAGCGAAAATGTTGGCTAACATTTCCATAACGTAGAACATACTACGAAATGCATTTTATGGCACAAATCCATACCAGAGCATCGCCATTAAAATCAACGAGCATACATTTTCTTTAAGCGAACGAATCAAATTTTGAAGCAACTTTGCAAATACTCACCGTGCAGCGTTGAAAATATCACTATGAAGGCTACTTTTATGTAAATCCGGCTGCACCTTATTACTTTTGAAAAGCGTTGTCTCTGTGTGGTAGAGAGTATCGAAATCTGACGCAAACAGACGCAGCCTTGCAATTAGACGACTTAGCACACTGACATAACTTCTTGCACCACGCGAACTGCAACCAAAATCCAAATTCTTCCATTCACACTCCTTACTGTTGCAACCACCAGCCGACCTTAATGGTTTGTTCGCAATCACATTTGATAAATTTGACGTCGCGAAATTTCCAATTGACTTGTTGCACACGGGATCAGAAGAGCCTGTGCTACGAAAAACCAGCAGTCTTGCAGGCATGATACGAAGCAGCAGAAAGGCTTCAGGTAGACGCGCGCAGGATCTAAAAGATTTATGCACAAAATGTTCGGTTAGTTCAGTTGCATATTAGCGACGCAATAGAATAAGAGATTACGAGTGCATAATTAGAAATATTCTAAACACCAATACTAATTAACCAAACTGAGGTAATTAGAAATGAAAAATAATGGCAATATCATAGAGAATATTTCGTTGAAAATAGAAAAAGCGCGTGAAATACAATATCGAAGGGTGAATTAAGATGTAGGATTGATATATATTGAACGACCACAAACTGAAAATTAGTCAACTTACACACACAAATTTATGCGTACATAATTTTACATAAAAAACAAAAGTAGGAATGTATAAATATACATCCATGCATCCATACATACATACCATTTTAGAATAGTAGAAAAAATGTGTAGGAAAGACAGCTGTTCCAGCTAGATTACATCCATTTGAGGTTTATTCTTACTTATTTCCCCGGAAAATGTTGGAGCAAAGCTACAACGGACAAGCGTATGGTGTAAGTTAACATAAATGTTAAGAAACGACCAACAGTCCTGGAAGCAACCACACCATTCATAATTGTCAAATTATCCATTTTAGTCCACCTTTGGCCAGGAGCTGGAGGATGCCATATTGTAGAACACCTTACTCAATGCCTGAATTTTTTGCTACTGAAGTAGAATCTGTGCTCTGGGCAGCTATCAAACAGTTGTTCACCAGTACCGCTGAGCATCTAGCTTAAAGTTTATCTGCCATCTAGATGAAACTCTGCGTCACTTAAACGCTCAATATTAGTATTCATGCTAACCATTAGCAAAGACTATATCCGAGCTCGCTCTGCCCAATTGAGAAATTAGATCTGAGTGGAAAGTCCTACTTACTCTAGTTTGTGCTACGACCGGTGGGAGTATATGCAGGTGCAATGAAAAGGCAACATTAAAAAAGGATTCTGTCATTGATTTTAGTAGACCTATTTAAACGTGCAGCAAAAAGTCGACTGTTTGCAAAGATTCATTGACTCAGAAAAGCTTCAGCTCGTGAGGTAAAAGCAATACCCAACTTCAAATATTGCCAGGGTCCAGAGGTTCAAAGCCAATAACGAGCAGATCAGGATGGTGGGCCAAATTCTGTAATGCCTGTAAGATCCCGAATACTTGTTTACATTAACCATTTTAAAAATAAGCAACCATGCAATGGGCTCAATGATTCAGACAACTAAATTTGCCACATGAATTATTGATTGTTAAATAGTTTTTGGTATTTGCCTTACGCTGGAAATTCTTTTGAAACCGGAAATCGAAATATCCGGATTCAAATTTAATATACAATGATGCAAACAACCTGTTTGGCATAATAAGGATAATACAAAATCCACAATGCGCACAGCACCAGGAGACCGCTTTCGCTAGTTTTAGAAGAAAGTGAGGAGAAATGGAAAGAATCGTGAATGATTTCGTCTCCAACAGTCTGATTTCCCTTATCCAACCTGCATGACCCAGCAAATAAGCCTAGCCTTTTTATCCTGCGCGTCGGCTGATGCAGTATAGGTTCGTTATTGTTCATAATATTCGTGGTTAATTGTGGGCTTAAAAGAAAGCTAAATCGCCTATTCCCACTGTGGATGGTTTGCATTCAAATTTTCCGTTCCTTAGACGTCTACCGACGAAGGCTGACCAGCGCTATCCTACCAGGCGCTTGTGACTGAAGGTCCCTTTAGCAACGGAAACTTGCCCTTCGCGTCTCGCAAGCTTGCCATCATCCCGTCACTAATCATTTAGCAGTACGTGAAACTGCGTAGAAAAAATGAGCTCGAGGCTTCAAATAAAACGTAATGAAAATATAATCCCAGGAGACCCTGTAAGATTCACGTTACCATGAAGGATTTTGACAGAGCCCGCCGGTCCTCAGACCAAAAATTGTAGTGCCTGTAATTGCGTACATGTAAGCATATATAAATCCATACATAAGTACATACATACATACACATGGATACATGTGTATGTGTTGTCTTACACCTTCTGTACATCTGTTCACTAATCGGCTAGGTGAGTGATGTCAATTTTACTAGGGACCGAAAAGAACCTGATTTAAATAATTAATAGCACAATCAGAGCCATAAATTATTGCATCATAAAACATGAAAATTCGTTATCAAACCGCCTATCTTTGGTTTCACTAAGTAAAACTCACTCTTTAACCCTTGAGCCACACGCCGCCGGTAGCAGACAACTTGAGGGCACTACTCCTTTGTTATCGCCACTGCATTGTTCAGACTCCGCCTCAGAAGCTGGCAAGCAGCAGATGCGCAATAGTTGTCTGCATAACAAGGCCAACCAGAAAATACTATTGGTCAGCATCTTGTAGTTAAAGCTACTCGTAAGGCATTTCGCATCAGGCTTTAACTGTGTAATATAAGACCCGTCAGAGTAATCAGGCGAATCGTTGAATCCCCGCTCAAATATCCTTGGCCAGTTTATCAGAAGACAAGCCGCTTTAACAGCTCCAAAACTTGCAAGAGCATGAGAAATACGTTGAAGTCTCAGTTTAAGCGGAAGCTCAATGCTCTTGTTAGGTTTCAAAATAAGAAGAAATTTTACGATAAAAAACAATTATTAATACATTATCAGATTAATACACACATTCGGGCTGGTACAAACATTGGTAAACAAATACCCCAACCATATAAACAGAGATTTAGCAAATGCATAACAATCTTAAACGGTTAAAAATCTTTCGATAAATAGTCCTCATTTAATGGATGAAGTTGTCTCAACCGCTAACAAGGTGAATAAACAATAGGATCGTTCGATTTCCAATGTCATTGCTTTTGAAAAACAAATAAAATGTAATGTAAATAAACATTTTTAATGATAATAACTATTGTTCCACATTAAAGACAAACTACCCGTGTAGTTAAACTGGGAATGCTTTCCATAATTGCTCTTTTTTGAATAAATAAAACAAAGGCTTTGTAACAGGAGACTTAAGTGGAAAGAAATAAAATTCTGATTTGGCACAACGAAATGGTGTTCCAACCCCCACGAAGTGAATTGAAACATATCAGATATTTGGCTAACAAAAATAATCAATGCATCACCAATGGACAACTTGGGAACTAACCAAAGCAGCTTCAAAACCAACGTATGAATAAAGGAGAAATTCGTTTTCTGTAAACAAAAAGTGGTGTCGCCAGTCACCTTTAGCACTAACTTTATTACCGTCATCTTAACTCGAACTAAATTTGTCTTAAAAACTTCTTTAACTGCCGCAAAGCTATGAAGGCACTCATAGTTAGGTATGTGCTCTTAAATTAAACTAAGTAGTCCATTTCTACTGTGGGACAGATAATACAGATTCTAATATTGCTTTGAATTGCGAGGCATCTTTTGGCAGCACAACTTCTTTGGATAGAGATTCCATTTTAATCCTCTTGGACGGATTACCGTCTAAGTAGGAGAAGTAATATATATGCACGACCATCTGATTTTGATTCGCCAATGACTAATCATGTCGAGAATTTCGAAGGCTAGGGATCACGTGTATGCATATGCCTTTGTACATATATATATATATATATATATATATATATATATATATATATATATCTTATTAGGAAGAAAAACATTAATAACAAAGTGGATAATGGCCATTTTTTTCGAGATTACCAAAGTTCACATTCCAATCTTTCATTAATATACATCCTGGGGTTTCATTTGATTATGTGGGTGGCAACAAACCTGACTCGGTTTTACTTCTATTTATTGTGGGGGCTGTTTAGTAAGTGTGTATGAGTATGTTTTGTGCGTCTGTTTACATGTAAAGGTCTTTCTTGCTGTATTGCAAAGTGATTTCTAGGATCTGGTCATTCTTGAATTGATGGGTTGCACCAGGCAATACGTTCATTACAGCAGCAGTATGCCAAAATCCCAAACAAGAAACTTAGTTAACAACCTAGCAAACAGTCAGAAAGATATGCTCTGAACACAAGATCAAGGAAGAACCGGACTACCTGAGAAAAATTTTCTAAGGAACAACTACCCAAAGCGGTTCATTGATGCCAACATCAGACCACGTCAGATTCGCATTAGAGAGGATATCGTCAAGCAGGTTTTCTCAAACTTACCATTTAGCGGCGACGTACCGGCCTCTATAATTGCACTGGAGCTAAATAGAATTTTCCTATAGTAAAAGTTAATTTCACATTTAGCACACATAGAATCATGAGGTTGACTGCCAAAGGCCAATTGCCAATTAAATCCAAATCATTCCTAGCATGAACCTTATTAGATCAAAAAGGGACAAAGCCATCATCCCGTTTTATGTGAAACCTAGAGTTTGGTCTAACTGTACAGTATCTTTTTTTATTAATTGTGTAGTGACTGAATGAGAACAGGCGTTCCAGACGTGAGGGGAAAGTTTCGGTTGCTGGAGGACAATTTTGCCATTGGCATGTGAGCAGATAGTTCTTATCAGCCTTGGTTGGTAGACTATCTAGAAGGAAAACTCTGAATACAAACCATCACTAGGAATGGGCGACCTAGTGTTCTTTTACAATCCACATATAACTATGAAACATACAAATTACAATGAATACATACAGCAACGGCCGTCGCGCAGTATAAAAATGGTCGCCTTATCTGCTGAGCCGCGCAGGGTAGATAAGCGAAATCTGGCTACTGCAGACAACTTTATCTCCGATTCTGCCTCCTTTTCTTCCCTTTCCTCTTTTCAATTTAATAATAACACACTTTTATATACTATGAATATGGTTGGTGTAGATCATATCACTGAGCCCAAAATCTGGTTGCCAAATATCGAAAATAGGTCTAGTAGACGATCATTCATTAAACCTAGTTTAGATTTCAACGTAGGCGCATTTAATGTGCGAATATTAAAACAACTTGGACAACAAGAATCTCTTGCACGTACGTTGGATAAATTAGAAATCGACATATGTTGCATATCTGAAACTAGAACACAGGATCCTACGTGTATTACAGAAATGGATGGACCATCCCTATCTACGCGTTATTGCCCTCGGACATCTGGTTCCACAGAGTTCTCCTAAGCCGGTAAATGGGGTGTTGGTATTGCTAATAGCGCACGAGCTGTAGCTTGCTTAATTGATTGGATCTCTTTAAATAGTCTACTATGTAGTAGTACAACTTCAAACGAAGTGTTAGACGTTGCGCTACATAGCGTTCTCCCGCACCCGGACAACGTTGGACTCAAATAGATCATGTAGAAATTAATTATACATGGCGTGGTTGCATCCAGGATTGTCCTTCTTTTTGGAATACTTATGTCAACTCGGACCATGCACTTATCCGTTGTAAATTTGCACTAAAATTTTCCCAGAAAATAATTAAGAATAAAACCCTAATTGAAGTAGGCAAACCGGAACAACCGTCCTTCCAACAAAAATATGAAGATATTCTAAAGTCTAATCTACCTGGTCTGGATGACCAAAATCCGAATTTACTTTATTCCAAGATAAGTTCCACTATGCACAATGTAGGTACTACTGTATGTGGCATTGCATGCCCCCGTATAAATAATCATTGGATCACTGTAAAATTTATGTAAATACTTGAAACAAGGCGCAAACTTCCACCCGGCTCGACTCATAATAATACCCGTCGCAATATAAGACGCCAACTTAAGCGCAGTTTAAATGTCGATCTCGAAAACTTTTGAACCAGAAAGGATGAAGAAATGGAAGCGTTCGCGTTTGGCAATAGTCGCTATTTGCTCCAATTTATTCGCGCAACAGGTCCAAGAAAATTAAAAGTTAGTGAAACTATAAATGATAGTAACCATTTAATAACCGATAAAATAAGTCGTCTTGATAGGTGGGCTGAACACATCATAGATCAATTTTCTTGGGCACCCGCGTCAGTTCCGAAGGTGGAAATTGTACCACTTGATTGGAATGAAAAGGCAATCGTAATTCGTGCGATAACCACCGTGGTATAAGCTTGATTCCAGTCGTATATAGATTATTTGCTACGATTTTCCTACGTCGTCTTAGCACTGCACGTGTATGACATACAAGAGAAAAACAGGCCGGATACGGCGCAGGACGAGGTTGTACAGATAATATTTTTACGTTAAGGCAAGTTATTGAACAGAGAAATTTATATCAAAGTCCTATAATAGCCGTCTTTCCAGAATTCAATGATGCATTTGACTCGGTGAATCACAATGTTTTATACATTTTGTCGAAAAGCGGTGTGCCCACAAAATTTGTTAATATTATACGAGCACTCTACACAAACACTTCTGGTCGCGTTAAGGTCTACAACGAATTAACGCATAACTTTACAACAGGCATTGGTGTTCGTCAAGATTGCCCAATTTCCCCCTTTTTGTTTAATTTTGTAATCGATGCTATTATGAACAACACTTTTCCACACAATCAGGATTCAGGTGTTGAAGTTCTCCCGTCCGATAAACTAGTCGATATTGACTATACATACGATACCGTGCTATTATTCGACAATCGGGGTGCTACCTATGCCACCTTGAATAGATTAACAGACGTTGTTCCGTCTTTCGGTATGAAATTCGCACCCTCTAAATGTAAGAAACTGCTACAGGATCACTCACCACTTACTCTAACGTTGCGACTGCAGAATGAAGATCTAGACATAGTCGACAGGTTTACATATCTTGGGAGCTCTATCAATAACGTAGGCAATATGTCCGACGAGGTGAGAATACGGATCGCGAAAGCTAGAGTAGCTTTCTCGAACCTTCATCATTTATGGAGAAACGCAAATATTTCACTCTGCCTTAAATATAGTATCTACAATGCATCTGTACGCGCAGTCTTACTATACGCTAGTGAAACTTGGCCTCTTAGAATTGATGGTTTGAGACGCTTACAGGCATTCGATCATCGTTGTTTGAAAATTATAGCACATGTTGGTTACCAACTACGAATAACTACGTTCGACATCCATAGACGTACTTTTGGATTTGTCAATAAGTGCTCCTTGTTAGAAAAACAAATAAAGCTCCATTAACTTCGTTGGCTCGGTCACGTTTTGCGTATGCCCTCATTTCGATTGCCCAGTAGAGCTCTGTTCTCTCATCCAGCACCAGATTGGCGTAAGAAACAAGGTGGGCAGATTTTGACATGGCAGAAACAATTGAAGTCACTTACATCCAAATTGGGTGGTATAGAACCCACTCGTCTGCCAGGATGGGGTCCTCGTGCGCATCATAGTTCTTGGTTAGAAACCCTTAGCGATATGGCATCGAATCGAGCTCAGTGGCGATCTTGTTGCAGATGTCTAGTAGAATCATCTTCGTAACTTTCTTTTCTTAGTAGGGCAAAGTTAGCTGCGAGGATTGGTTTGTTCATGACGTGATACAGTGAAATCCACAAGGAAGCTGTATTGCTGATGTCGCCTTAATGAAAGATTGTGAAGTGAAGTTTAGTAGTCTCGAAATAAATGGACATTATCCACTTTGTTATTAATGTGTGTTTTCTTCCTAAAAAGAAATATACTGTGTAATATTCGAAAGCAATGGACATAATAAAGATAAATATACATATATATTTATATATATATATTCCTACATTTATGTATTAATATGTGTTAATGCATGTATATAGTCATTCAATTTATCGACGGATAAATGCATTTGAAATATTATTACCATAGCATTGTCTTGATCATCTCCGCTACTAGACAACTGTGGTACGCCAACATCATTTTCTTTTGCGTCCTTTGTCATCAAGGTATTGCTTCGTTCGGTGATTGGATCAGGAACTAGTTTTAGATGAACCTGGACATATAAAAAATAAATAAATATGGAGCAATACTATCAATTGAGAAAAATACGTAAGTATCATTACAAAATCACACAGTGTATTCAATCACATCTGTATACCCTAATATGTATTGTAGTAGCCAGTAGGCTGGCCAGACCAATTGAATTGATACAGTCCTTGTGCTAGGAAAGCCTATTATACAAGAAAGTCAATTTAATAGAGGTCTGTGGTTACTGGGCCACTTATCGCTAATGTGAGGCTTGAAAAAATGACAGCGTATTAGTCAGTCGATTTGCAGCTACACCACCTAAGCAAATGAATATATGCTTATTTTAAAACATAAAAGGTAAATAAAAGATAGGAATCTTTCATTACATAATTTCAGTCTTTTAGACACTTTTTTCTAAAGTAATCTGGTTATATTGACGAAAGGCCACGCCATCACATCTGGTACACGATGATTTCAACAGAAAACTAAATACAAATTCTTCAGTAACTAATTTATGTTACCATTCCCAAACATGAGAGAAAAGCAACGTGACAAGAAAAAATCCATCCAATTTTTTATGAAACTATGAGGTATTAACACGGTGGTGCTCGATTTGTATATAATAGAGGACATCTGAATGGTTCTATATCATAGATTCGGTGGCAAGAGCTACAGGTGAACTCAAATTTTCTTGAGAAATATGCTAAAATGTAGGGAGATTTTTTGGCTTAAAAATTCGGCCTCATCCTCATTCTCATTCTCACTATCATCATCATCACCATTCGTCAAACCATCAAAATTATCACCATCCTAAATCTCCTCCGCACCATCTTCCCCATCATCATCACTATCCTCATTACGAACATAATCACAAACACTACCCTTCTCTGTTACATCGTTATCCCACGTAATCTGTCTCATCATCTTCAGCAACAGTAGCAGCATTAACATTTTCACAATGATCATCCTCGACCTCATCAGCATAGCCAGCAACATAATCATTATCATGCCACCACCAGCATCCTCCTCACCATCAACATCATCATTATTAGCATCATCATAGTAACTATAAACTTCATGACGTCAGTACTTTAAGAAAATGATGTTTCAATTTCATAATTCCTATAAAAGACTCTGTAAGCGAGGAAGCATCCACAGGTAAAGCATGAGTTACTAACGATTTTTGTATTGCGTTCGTGATGCTGATGATGATCATATAGATCACCAAAACCTCCAAACAACACAGCATAAGCCAAGTAAACTACAATGCAAGGCTGTATGTACAGTATAAAAAACTTTCTAATTTAACGAACACAGGTGCTTAAGCACATAGCAGTCGATTTGTTTAGCACACACAAACTAAACGCCGCCAGGAGAATAGCTAACCTAAGAGCTTAAACAGCTTAAGAGCTGTTTAATTTTAATATTTCCCACATGTGATACTATGATATATGGAAAAGTGGTTTGATCAACATTCTCTTTTTTCGTGATATCGAAAAGATAAATAATATATAACAGGACAGAAAAAAAGTTAGTAAAATACATGGAATCAGAGCCGGAGTTGTTTAAAGTATCTCAGTTTCACCTATTAGTCCTACAAGACTCAACAGGTAAAGCAATGACCGATCTAGCATTAAACCAGGTCTTCACAACCAGTTATGGTGTTGTGTAGACGTTTTTAGATCAAACGTAGGTAGAATGTCCAGTATGAGAACATCTTCAAGCACAGAATCGAAATTAGTATAATACAATGAGTCATCACGATGCGAAACCATTAAGCAGACTTGAGCTTCCAGTCCCCAGTGATAGATCTATGTATCAAAGATGCCTTGTTATAACATACAATGCGTCAACCATCATTTCAATAAAGTTTGTGAATTAGAGATAAACACCAATCCTATTTTATTTAAAGTGGCAAAATAGCATAAATACCGGCGGACGCACATTCGTGTTTCAGTCTAAATAAAATGGAATTGTTGATTATCTCAAGTTCGCAAACTTGATTTATAGAATTATCACAATATGAGCCATCCATGATTGTTCAATACGTCAATTAGGCAGTTATTTTGTCTATATTGTAAAAATTTCTCAGTAGTAAATTGAAGTCGCAATGAGGCTCTAATTTGAAATCAACCGCAAAGCAGTCAGATTTTGGCATTCTCAATATGAAATTGAATTTAAAAGTTATCATAATACGTAAATTTTTATGGAAAATTAGTAAATTTGTTTTTTTACAGGATATCTGTAGGAATTATAGAAAATTTGGTAAGAACCCGAGGCACATTTCGATTCTAACAATAATGTTCCCTAGATGCTTGACAATGTTTCCCAAGAACCAAACCCATATATTTGTCTATAATAAAAAGAAACTCTACAAATAAAACTTCCTATAAATCCAGGCATACAATGAGGAAAATGAACAAAATTTACCAGAATATCTTCCAGATACTTTTCGGCATCCGTCATTTGATTTTCGAAACTGCCTTTGGGGCTGTCCGCCTTAGCACGAAGACCACCACTAGAAAACGTTATTGGTGCATTATTAACTGCTTCGATTGGAACATTGGGCGCAAGAGGTGCTCGTCGTCTTAACTCTTTATAGACCAATTGAGTAGATTTCAATGTTCCTGTGCGAATGACAGACAGGCCACCAACACCAGTACCAAAAGGTTGACACTTCAAATTGTCTGCACATTCAGTCAGCGCACTTTCAGCAGTTTCACTCATCTGAAGGCCGGTCAGTTCGCAATCCTCGTTCCAAACTGCAGCTAGGCGATTCTCAGCAGTGATGCGTTGGCATACGATGTTGACAGTCAAGGGGAGCCAAACGGAGGCAAAACCATCAGTCTTACATGAAAGCTGTGCCAACCCAGATCGTACATTACTGCCAGCCGTTATAGTAGGAAAATCTTTAGCTGGTTCGGTTAAGCATGAGGTTCCTTTACGTTGCAGGGGTATGGTGTGGATCCGCTTATCATTTGATAAAACTTCTAGCAGGTTTTCCGGCTGATAGGAAACAATTGCGTTCAGTTGCTCATCGAAAAGCCTCCAACTATCTCCGGACTGGTTTTTCGAGGAGTCGTTTTGCACTAATTGAGCACCCGTCAAAGCGTACATTGTTCTTAGACCTTAAGGAAGTCAGATAGTTCAAAAATGTAATGTGTTCACAAAAATCAATTAATACCGTCCACCAAAAATAAACCTCTGTCTATATTTTAACATGCAATGTCTAGTAGTCTAGCATAAATTTTACTTCACTGGAAATGTCGGCTGCACAATTTCTATGCGGTCACGAGCATTAACCTTTTGCTGCTTTCGCCACGAATATGGAGGTAATAAAATTTTTTTAAATCAATGATTGCGCGGGTGGTGGAAACAATTTTTTAAATCAAGTTTGCGAGCCTGAAGTAAACACCAATCCCATTATATTTAACCAGTCGTCAAACAACATAGTTTTAGATTACGCGTACTGTTTTTCTTTTCTTTATTCACATGTACGTATGGTGTTTGTAATAAATAGTTTTAGTTTTTGTTTAGTACCAGTGAATCTCCGCCATATACGCTAGTGGCTAGTTATTTCATATGTATTCGATTTTATTAAACTTGCTCTCACTCAAAAAGCTAATTTGTCATATATAATTAGTTTTTACAGAAATTGAGGTAATGACGTTATCAAGAAAAAAAGTCATTTTATTGACACTGTATAGTAAAATCCAAGTTTTTAATAGAAACGTGCAATAAAAATTCGCGAATCATCCGAAATATGGTCCAATTACCGATTACAAGCCGATTAGCACTATGCGATGCGAAGTTCACCATAGACCTGGTCAGAAACCAACCACTTCCTGACGATTGGTCGCAGAACTTATCGAACGACATTGACAGCACGAAGTTTTCCAGGCTCCGTTGATAGCGCTGCAATTGAAGGTTTGCACATAAATCGCAGAAAATCAAGTTCGTTCAAGTATATACAGGAGTAGAGAAGATTGGTTTAACAAAAGAAAATTGACAATGATAACAAAATATATTCTATTAACGTCAATTAAGACATTTGAATTAGACAAATCTAAAACTAATTTACTGCAGTCCGCCCGATCGTGTAGTTACAAAATGTAGAACAACGGTTGAATAGAACAGAAATTTTTAGTGAATAATAGGTAATCAGTGTGTGACACCAACTGTTCTTATATAGCCGTTGTTTACAGGACTCCTACAACGAGGTGTTTATAGCTGCAGGGGTTAACTTTTATTCATCTAGATTCATGAATTCTTTATTAGTAGATGAATCTATCACTGGAAACCGAAATTTACCGTTGGTGTGATGGCTTGACTTCTACATCGTCATCATCGTCAAAGACAACAGTACAACAGCCATTAGGATATGACACCTCACTATCGTAAAACTACGCTAAAAGAGAAAGAACACAAATAAAAATTATTAATAACGGCAAAACTAATAATTTAAACGAAAAATTATTAAAGGAGTAATTTGTAAATAGATCAAGTTCAGATATAGATATTCACCCAGGTGCCACAGAAATGATACAGCCTAGAACTGTACACCACCACCGTTATGTCCAACTCGAATTTAAGGCAAAGTAACATAGGAAATGCAGCTTTCTTGCGATTCTCAATGTATTATTGGGTTGCAGGCCTTTATGACTCGTTACAATACACTGGCGGTGCTAAAGCGCCCTTTGAGTTTCTCATACAAGGCAGGCCAATAAGAATATATTAGACTAGCACAACCTAATTTCCCCCATGGTAAGGGGCGACCTAAAGTACAGTTACCACTCCCATTTAGCTATTAAATTCATGGTTATGATGTTGTAATGTCTTGCAGCAGTAGAAGGAAGAAGAGGATCATGTAGCGCCGATCAGGCTCTAAAAGTTAACATACCGGGACGAAGTAAATTTTTTACCTTTTCGTCAACAAATTATTTTAAAGCATTACCAGTTTAAACATGAAAATTCCCTGAAGTTGTGTAAATAAACCTTTTTCAGTCCGATGTGACATTGGCAAGCGCCTCAATGGAAGACATGACCACTATGACAGATTTTGCAAATAAATTTGAAGTAATGGTTTTGTGGATGGATTTTCTTGAAGACCAAAGAACATTGGAAAATGGGTAAAATGAACAGCGGTTACACATGCTGTTAGCTTGGCCAACGATTAACCTGGTACATAATATTACCACGACCAAACATTTGAACCGGCTCAGTGTTAATTACTCCACATAGGGTATTTCGTTGGCAAAGTAAAAAGGCGAAAAAACAACACAAAACGTATAATACAGTAAGGAAATGTCTGTCGCAGTATGCCTCATTTATATATATATATATATATATATATATATATATATATATATATATATATATATATATATATATATATATTTATATATCGTATAAAGTACGCACTGTATAAGATAACAAGGATAATTCATCATGTAGACCGATTTCGTCCATATTGGGAATCTGTAAAGAACTTTCCAGAATTAGCCGTAACCGTGGCTTGAAGCTGAACAAATTTTCTGCCGCACACTGCGCATGGTTTTCAATTATGTACTAACGTATGCTTTGGCTAGGCTCTTCGGTATGTAACTGAAAATTGCGTAAGTCGTTCGGCAGGGACGGCGCAATGGATGAGTTTAAGACTCCAAAGCAAATGTACACCCGTTCGAGCCCTAGTCGCGAAAAATTGTGGCCAATACTTGACTGGCCAAAACGATAATCCAGTACAGAACTGCAAATGGCAGAGAATGCGCGGCATCTGTGATGTAGAGAATGCGTTGCAAAACAGTGAACATAATGATCTTGAGTTCAAATCTCCGGCCGCGCCAATTCCGGCAAACACTGATTAGTGTTCAATAGGGACGTAACCAGTCCATATTATGAGTTTAAATCTTGAATAAGACTGTAACTAATCAAAGCGAATATCATAGTTTTTTTTGTGAGAACGTTGCATAATATTTTGTCGTTTCATTTGATATGCGATGCAAACTCAGTAAAAATGTTTCTGCCATTCGAAGCTATTGCAATTAACAAGCATAATCTTTACTACAAAATGCCAAAATAAAAGAAAAA
Source organism: Eudiplozoon nipponicum (assembly GCA_029291075.1). NCBI lineage: Eukaryota > Metazoa > Platyhelminthes > Monogenea > Mazocraeidea > Diplozoidae > Eudiplozoon > Eudiplozoon nipponicum. The sequence continues at coordinate 112,081 of JAQBSW010000008.1, forward strand.
AATTAAAACAGATTTCAAAGAAACTGCGACGACCAGACTTTAAAATAAGCATGTGTTTGAATAAATAACATATACCATGTGTGTGGGATTATGAAATTGAAGGCAATGAAGCACTATATCGTTTAACAAGAAAAATTTCTGCATCACGACATTGCAAATATAGACGCGGCTTAGGCAGATGTAGATGGCTGATTTGCTTACTGTCTAAACTTCACGCTTTACTGGATAGAATTTCTAGTAATGATTGGATAAGAGAAGGTAAATACGAATCCAATATAGTTTGGGTAAGATACAAGTAGAAATTATATTTATTGAGAAATTCTTAAAATAACTTTTTCGAACACCAATCTCATTGTATTTAACCAATCTACCAACAGATAAACTATCGTAAGGATGGACCAACTGAAGAAGGCTGCCAACAAGGGCAGCCGAAATATTTTGGTAAAGAAAGAAAACTACTGGAAATAGAACAACTGCGTTAGTCAAAATACAGATCAGGTAATAAAAACTACCGTCAGTCATATGCACGTGTTTAGCTGTTGTTGGACTGGTTAAAAACTATGGGATTGGCGCTTATTTCAAACTCGAAACATAAACGACCTCTACTAGGAATAGGCAACGTAATGTGCTAATACAACCTGACCATGAATAACACGAACAGAAATTCATCTGCAATGCATCGGCAGCCGCACAAAACAAAGAACGCCCTATCTGCGGAGCCGCGCAGGGTGGGCAAGCGAAGCCGAGCTACTTGAAAAAATTTATGAACTCTAGTTTCACTTAGTTTGTTCCTCATAGCAATCATACACAAATGCGCGCGCACACACACACACGTGACGTGCACCTATCTAGTGAAAGGTCAGACAGAAGTATAACGGATACAGCTAAATAAAACATCGCACTTTTTTCGTTGCTTTGTTTCTAAGGCGGTGAATCAACGAGGACAGCCAGTAATGGAGTCCGAAATAATTCCAATCAACGAAAACAGCCGGAACTCAGCCTGCATAGATCATGTGATACTGCAAACACCTTCAGTTCTAATTCTGCATGATTTTCTTCAAAATTCTTCTTTTCTAAATTTAACCATAATGAGCATTTAGGTGCGATGAATTTGGTGGATATTCATCAGATCATTAGAGAGCCAAATGTCGTAATGCCAAATATTGAAAATGCTTCAATTCAACAGCCATTCACTTAACCTAGGTTAGGTTTTCACGTCAGCGTATTTAATGTACTCTAACACTTACGTTGGATAAATGATAAATGCCCATTTATTGTATATCCAAAACTAGTATGCAGGATCCAACGAGGATTAGATAATTTGGCCCACTATGCATATAGGCTTCTAACCTTCGATATCACTGAATTTCTCCAGAGCGGATATTGGGGTGTCGGCATTATCCTTAGATCACGAGCTGAATAGTGGTTAAATGAATGAATCCTCAAATCAGCCGACGTTGTGCGCCCCACTTAAGGACGTTGACAAGATTCAATTCCAAAAGCCTCCATCAAGGCTTTCTCTTCGGTGAATCTGCATATGCTCCCACCAATTGCAGCATAGACAACAGAAAAGACAATTTATACTTCGATCTCAGTTCTCTAATAATTAGACCAAGAAGATCAGATGGTCAAGTTTATACACGACGTAAATGTCCATGGTGGGCGCTTTTGCACCGCAGAATTTTATCTGGCTGGCACATGCACATGTGACCCAACGCACACGAATAACGATGAATGACAGTTGGATGACTGCGCGGAGCACACATTATACTTGAGTAGCACAAACACGTATATTATAACAAAACTGCCGCCAGCCGCAACGCAATTCGAACAACAACAAAACTACCGCCAGCCGCAACGCACTCGAACAACATAAAAAAACTACCGCCAGCCGCAACGCACTCGAACAACACAGAAAAACTACCGCCAGCCGCAACTCAGTCGAAACGCGTCAGTGCGTTGCGGCTGGCGGTAGATTTGTTATGTTGTTCGACAACTGGTTAAATACAATGGGATTGGTGTTTACTTCAAGCTCGCAAACTTGATTTAAAGAATTGTTACCACCACCCGCGCAAAAAATTATTGTTAAAATGGATAATATAATTTATTTGACATTTAATTTTTGACATAATATCAAATACAATATTGCGTGTGTAAGATGACATTGCGTATTTATAACTCTGATGGTTTTTCCAGATTCTTGCTAAACACGGTTAATACAAGTGTACTTGCGGTGATCGAAACTGTTGTAAGTACCTAATAAAATGGATGCTTGAAGTTTTTCGCCCATTTATCAGGGCGACAAATTTTATCGGTTAACAATCATTCACCGTTCTGACAACTTTTAATTTTGCTCGGACCCGTTAAGCGAATAAGTTGGAGCAAACACAGATTGTTAACTTACGAGACTGCGGTCCGACCTCACCTTATTGACTTGTTTAATATGAGAAACTAACGTCACCGACGCGAAACCATTATCAACTCAAACAAGACATCACACTCAAGGTAAGTCCTGACTTCCAGTAATGGGCGTACACGAATAAACGCCTGTTCAGATAGATATACAGATGCGTACAGAGAAAATACGTGAATAAAAGAATACATACCAACAAAAAATAGGCAACGCTTACATCCGTAGACGTACATTTGGATCAACCAACAAGTTCTCCTCGTTACACAAGACATCATTAACTAAGCTAGCTCAGTCATATTTTACGTTTGCTTTAAATTCGATAGAATATTGGATCATTATTATCTTAACTAGTACTAGATTGGCTTAATGAACAAGTTGGTCACTTTATGATATGGCAGAAACAGTTCAAGCTTACTTAAATCAAATTTCGCAGTATACGACCACTTCATCTACCAGAGTGAGGGCAATGCGTACAGTAATTTGTTTTGGGAAACCCTGTCCTATATG
>JAQBSW010000008.1:120000-130000 GCA_029291075.1 Eudiplozoon nipponicum
TCTGGTCTTGATCGGTATCCGCTATCACATTTTGCGGTAATCATGAAATCCTTCAAATAATTATATAATGTTTATATACTGTTTGTTGCGGAGAGCTAATAAATGATGCACAATTGTTTCGTAAACATGTTACCAACAACGAATAGGCAACGCTGACATAAGTAGACGTATTTTTGGATTGACAGAGAAGAGCCCCTCGCTTTGCAGGCACATAAGTTCCTATCAACTGCGCTGGCTCGGCCACATTTTATGTATTTATTCAATTAGATTGCGCCGACAGGGCCTTTTATCTCAGCCAGAAATGTTGGCGTGAGATATACGGTGGACAGATTTTGACACGAAAGAAATAGCTAAATTAATTAAAATCAAAAGGGTAGTACATAAGCCGCACGTCTATCCGTATTGAGTCTAAGCGTGATATGGCCTCGAATCGAGCTAAGTAGCGATCTCATTGCAAACTTATAGTAGAATCATCTTCCAAAAATCCTTTTCCTAAATAGTTGGAATTAACTGCGAGGAACGATTTTGCTTATGATGCGATAAAGTGAAAATCGCAAAGATTCTGTACTACAGATTCCGCCTTATTTTAAATCTGACTTAGTCATAACCGTGTTGCGTAAAGGTATACACTGCCTCGTTTACGTATATTACCGAAGTAAATATATCTATCTGAACTAGATCTTTTTCCTAATAAATCATACTCATTTTAATTTTTTTTTTCAAATTATTACTTTTACTATTACTTCTGTTTTTTTAAATAAATTAATTATTTGTTTCATATTATTTTAATGGCTTGATAGCAGTGAAGCAAAAGCTAATAATGGCTGCTGCATTTTTGTCTCTAATATCGATAATATATACGGGCGTACAGAGGTGCATATATAAATGAAATACCTGTGTTTCCTAATATACATAGAAATAAACATGCACACATATGCACAAACGTACGAACATGTATATAGCTATACATATAAGGGTACACGTTCGAATACAAAATACATACACACATGCATGCATACACCAACACATCCATACACACATGCATACGTGCATGCATACATACATATACATAAATTTATGGACATACATATGTGCATACATACATACATAAATACATACATACAAACGTGCACACATCATACATACATACATACATACATACACGCATACATACATATATACATGTATAAGTACATTGAGAAATGCATATACACGCATTAATTATATAAATCTTATAATTAATACCAAAAGGATATTGCGATCAAGCGAAAAAAGATAGAAAACAGTTAAGTAGCTATACGAAAATATATTTTATCCATGAATAACTGAAAACCGTAACGCCAAAAGCGTGTATATTCCTTGGATATATTACGTTCTGAAGACAGTATCTTTTGAAATCCTAATCCGTTAAGGCATTTTATAAGGAATTTCATTTCTATCTCAAAATATGTAATCGAGATATAGTTATATATGTTAATATGCCAATAGATTGGATCAGCGAATTGCAATTTCAATTTATATATACTGCATGAATACCATTAGTTGTCAATAAATCAATGACCCGTTGTGACACCGGAAAGCTAGGCTCCTTTAGAGATAGTCTGATATATCAGCCTAGCTGTTGCTACACATGGAAATTTGATGTCACTAAGTTTTGATTTTTATGCATGCTCTTAAAATATGGGAGGAACTATAGATGCCACTTCCAAGACGCCGTTTTAAACCGACACTTGATCCCTGTTGACTTCAGACTGCATTGAGCAGAGCACCAAGAAGCATTAATAAATAGCAAAATTTGCCAGGCGACTTTTACCTAGCCAGCTGCCCGTAGATGAACTATTACCGTCCCATCTAGCTAAGGAAAGTCGCTCATTTTCGCGAGAACGTTAAATAGAACGGGCTGCGTATCCTTCCAACCCGTCTATCGAGACAACTCTGGTGGATGTCAGGAACTGTAGAAGAGTTAGACCAGTATCCTCGTAGCTTGAACCCATTAGTCGCGAGGTCGGTTAGCTGATCTCATTTTACTACATCATTGAACGTAATGACCTGGTTACTTACACATTACATTAGTATGCACTGAAGAAGTCTTGCTTGAAAGGAGAATCATATCTCAGAGTATTAGCATAAATGCAAGTATAGCGTCATGAGTTTAAATCATAACATGAAACATCGCCTAAGTAGGTTTCCCCTAATTATAAGCATACGAAGCTGATGAGTATACCTTTATCGGCCATGAACTAAAATAATGATGAATTAAACTACCATTTCAAAGCTTGTGCTAAATGATAATGATCATTAGCCCTAAACGTGATATATAACAAACATAAGATTTTTCATTATATATCAATAGTCAGACCCAAAAATTTAGTGCAAATGAGTAAAACTCAAGAAATATTACAGTTTAAATATTGCAATTTTTTAAAGAAAGTCAGTGACCTTCATGTAAACACTACTCCTAATCTATTTAACTAGTCTCACAACATAGTAAAACTACAGTCTTTCGATCTTTTACGCTTATCAGTAGAGCACGACGTCAAACTGACTAGAGGATCAGTCTGCTATTCATCTATATGGTATGGAACAACAGATGCGTCGCTATTCTAGTCAAGTATACTATATGCAAGACTACATGAGATGAGAGCCCCATGTATGATTTATCAGATATTAAATGTAAATTTTGGTTTGATTACTGTTATTTAGTTTCCGTTGTATTCTGACGAAGAACAGTGAAGGTCGAAACGCGTCAGTACGCGAGATTGACAGCAGTTCTGCTGCTTTGCTAAATGTTTAAATAAAATTTGATTTATGCTTATCATTAGTTCACAAACTTAAGTTTAAAATATCGTACCACCACTCGCACCACAAATTTCTTAATATAAAAAGTTGATAAAAAAGCATGTCTAATAACCAATTATATAACTGAAATTTCATCATTGAGAGATTTCTAACGATGGAGAAATAGCGATTTCGTCAATTTTATCAAATAATAAACGATACCAAATCGTGCCAACTACGGCACTCATAAAATAGTACTTCAAATTGACTTATTCACAATATTAATATATAAATAAAGGATTACTTACATTGAAGAATAGTTGCTAAGTTTTCGCCATGAAAGTCTAAAAGTGCATCAGCTAATTGACCAATCAGATGATGCGCCTTCTCAGGTGGATCACATCGTAGCACAACGTCAGTTATAAGTCCACGTAGGCGCCAGCAAATAAGTCGTGCTAAACGAAGCTGCTCTCTATGCCAAACGACATTTGCACGTGGTTTCGATGATTCAGAAGAGATGCTGGCTCCAGCAGAATTATCAGATTCAGCACGACTCGCCATTAACCAAAGCCACCACCATGTGGCCACGTCAAGAACACGAATGTTTGATTGTTGAGAAATACTTTCGGATTTTTGTGTCAAATATTTTTCAAATGCATTACATCAAATGAGCGCGATTGTAAAACTCCAAATCATATATGACTATATATATATATGCGTGTGTATGTGTAAATTATATTTTTAAAACAAGCATTTTTTAAATTGAAACCTCAAGCTGCTTTTGCTAACCAATTTATAGAACTCCCAGATCGGTAAAGTCTTGATTACTTGAGATTTACAAGCGCACAGAATATTTGTTTCACTGGGTTATGGGTTTGCATTGGTCCCGTCTTTCTTAAGCTTTCCACACTAGTTTTGTTCGCCGAAAATGCTGTAGTACCAAGTTGAGCCTAAATTGTTAAGACGTTTCATAGAGTCCCACCTCGCCCTATCGTCAGGACATTAACATAATAGTCATAAAAAACAACTGGAGGCGAATTTGGTATCTGGCTTTAATAAATTTTCACCAATACTTCTATGCATACGCGAAAACGCAGTTTAGGTAATTTTATATCGTTACAAGTTTCACCGTTTCTTTAAATATGAGATTACATATATATATATATATATATATAAGCAACAAAGTGGGTTCCTTAAACTTCAGTTTCATACAATTCACAATGAGTAAATATATCAGTAATAAATATTTTTTATTTTCTATTTGTTTCTATCCAAATATAAATATATAAATATCCATTCATAGATATATATATATATATATATATATATATATATATATGCATAATATATATATATATATTATGCATTTCCAAATAAACGTACAAGCATCCATGTGTTCCTCTAACATCATATATAAATATATGCATATCCATCCAATTAAAATTTAAAAAACCACATAATATTCGTATCTAAATAAACAAATAAACATCAATGTGAGCTTCTACAGTGGACACGATTCAAAATGAATCTAGTATATCAGCCAAATACACATTTATTTATACCGATATCTAATATAAATGTATAAATTATCCACATATATATCTGTGTACAAATCATTTATATATATATATATATATATATATATATATATATATCCACAGACTTTTCCAATCTTACTGTTAGTTAAAAGTGCTTTTAAAATTCAAAATCACTTTGATTGACGAAAATATGGTAATCTGGCAGTGAATTCCGCCTTGTTCAAGTAGGCTCCTCTGAAACTTTTTATTTGAGAGACTTAAATATTTATTCATTTATATATGTTTAGATAATTTTAAATAATTCGAGAGTTTTCCAGTTTTACAACCGACATGACTATGAACATTGTAAAGCAGTTTTCAGAAAAACAATATGGAAAAATAAAAATATTTTTATTTTTATTGTAAAATAAAACATGTGAGAAAGTATTCGTTTATTATAAAGCAGGTATGTATAGCAAGTTAAAAAAGAACATTTGCTTCTCGCCAGAACAAAAAATATAGAAAGGTTTATCGCATGAGCAAAATTTTTGTTTAATGGCAAACGATAAGAACCAGATAACATAGATAATAGCAAAAGCCGCAGTAGAGTGTCTGTACAAGGACATTACATCAGGAATTTCACAACAGGGAGCACATAAATACTCCAAGAATTCCGACACAACAACGAAATTAGATTATGGCTCTTATGAATAACAATAATCAAATTAATCTAACGATCAACACTATTGATGACGAACCGAATTCGAACCATGACAATTAGATAAAGACCGATCAGATACGACTGAGGAATAAATAGGGTTCGCGATCAAAAATGAGTGTGAAGCAGATAAAAAAAGAACAGACAATGACAATTCTAATGAATTTGTTGACATCATACGCCACCTCAACCTGGCTAAACTAGTGGGCACACACGTGGCCAGAATATGCGGCATGCCGGACGTACGCAAATTAATTGGAACCAGTAACTTTCCCCCATTAGAACCCGTCACGTCAGAGATCAAGACTCCACAGCAAAACCTGGTAGGAGAACTAAAATAATTTCTGCAAATTTCAAGCAATTATGCTGACGATACTCGACTTTATAACGAAAGCAAAATCGAAAAGTGTCAAGAATAAAATATGATTCCTCTCGATGTAAAAAATCTATTTAGAAGCATTCCTGTCCATAAAAGTATCGATTTCTTTATAATGTTCATCAATAGTAACCCCAATCACTCCCCATACCTACAAGTTATCTCAAAATTCTCCTCAATATGTTCACTAAATAAGTTCAATTTATCTTTGATGGTCAATATTTCACTCATATTAATTGAGCAATGATGGACAGCCTGCTAGGAAGTCCGTTAGTTCTATCGGAAAAAATAAAAACTAAAACCACTAATTCAAAAATACCGCCATACATATCTGCAGTACGTTGGTGGCACTTTCATAATCATAAATGAAGATTTCGAAAGTAATTATATGCTTTAAGATTTTAACTATGTGGGCCATCACGTTCAGTTTGCTTGCAAATACAAAACCCCTTAATCTAATAATCAGAAAAATAAAAAAAATTGTGTTTTGTATATAAACTAGTAATCGGTTCTTCGCATGTATGTGTACGCGTGTTTCCCAGCATGTATGTTTCCCAATTCCTGATTGTTATTGTAATACGCGTGTTTAATCCAACTTCACCCCCACCCCATTGTTTTAACAAATTACTATATAAGGTACCATGTATTACAGTCAAGTTAAGCTCTGGCTAAAATAAAATGACCTTATTTGACTGTGTTGTACATACCTGCTTTATAGTAGATGTATACTTCTACACATGATTTATTTTTAAATAAAATTTGGAAATACATAATAATGCCAAACATAAAAATTTTAAAAGAAAACAAAAGCAATGTAGGTGCCAATCAGACAGAGTGGTTAGTGTAGAACTCACTTGTTAATGTTATTTTCTGCCTCATTAAACTCATCATCCACAATTTTATCGCCGCAAAAAGCAAGCAGCTCAGAGAAAAAGAGACATAACCATCTTTTCTCCGTCGCCTCCCCCACCTCAACCAGATTGTGTTCTTTACTGTCAACAACCGCTGCACAACCATTCGAACAATTTATATCCGAACGTTGTTGACTGACAGTCTGGGATTGATGCTGACACTTCCGCAGCGAAGCCGCAGTTCTCTGCCAGTCACTGCTGCTAGTGGGCAGATAAAAGTGTCTAAGCAGTTGATCGAGAGCCTCCAAGGCAAGAAGTGGTTGCCCGGCCAGTACAATATGATATAGGAGTTGTGAATATGATAAAAGTGCATCACCACTGCTTTGGCTGCTATTTCTGGAACGCTGAAAATGACTGCATTCAGTGTTCGGATGTTCTAGTCCTCCTTGTGGCTGTTCAACATCGGTTTCAGATTGAGATTGTGATTCTACCGCACAGTGGGCAGAATGAACGCCCTCAGTGCCAGTAATTACGTCAACTAAATTGCTTGGTTGTATCACAGCACTGGGCATCGCCCTTAATGCAGGGAAAAGACTATTTCCCCAATCTTCGACTGGCGGACTGCAGACCAGCGTTCCCGATGAGGACATGGAGAATAGTATAGCAACGTAAGCTGCTACTGGATTATGTAGAAGCATTTGTAAAGGCATGTTCGATTCGGAAGAGCTATTGTTTGTTGTAACCTTCGTTTTATCATCACCTTTATTAGTAGTACTGGATCTATCAGTAGTAGTAACTTTGGCAGTAGCATTTTCCGTCGATGCATAACTGTTTTTGGCGCATGCCGAATTTTTCATAAACAGCAGTTTCTCATGGTTCTCATAGCAGAGTTTTACCAGCTTTTTAAGTATTTTTTCTACCGTGAATAAAACGAGACATAAGTAAAATAAGCATACTGATAAACCAATACGTTATATCTTAGTTCAACTATTGTTATCTGTTCTCAATTTTACTTAGGAAAAAATCATTTACTGAAGTATACACTTACTATAAAACAGATATACACAAAAGATGTCCTCTTTCAATTGTATTGTATATACCTTACTGAGAATAAATTTATGCTTAAACGCGTGATTTATTTCCCCGTTCAATCTTATGGTAATGCAAGAAAAAAGCATAGTGAAGCCACTGAATAAAATCCAGATCAGGTTTCTCAATATTATACGCAAAACGGACTCAGTTCTTCGTGTTTTCCGTTGATCGATCGAAAGGAAAGACTTTACTCGATGAATTAGCTCAGTTTGGCTTAAGTTGTTGTCAAGAGTAACTAATCAAAAGTCGACCAATTCCATTCTATCACTCTTTCAGGAACCAACACCATCGATCTTTCTGATAGACATCGACTGTTTTGGTTAGCATACAGTTTAAGAAGACTGCTAATAACTTCTGGACGCCGGGTCACCGTAGCAACTCTGTTAGATGACTAGACCAGAAACAGTAGACGATTAATCTCATGGCCGAATTCTATTATTCGCGTTATCGTTTTTATGATCACGCCATACTTCACATTCAATAACAAAGAGACAAAATGATCTGGAAAAATCTGTGGGAGTCTGGCGGCACAAAGGGTCCAGTGGAGAAGCACGTGTTTTTTGAGGTCCATCATGCAAAAGGCCTAGATTTGTGTTTTTGTATGTATGTATGCACATAGTAACAAAATGGCTGGAAAAAATATTGATAGTATATGAAATTCTTATATGACAATAAAAGCGAAAACACCAGTTCACTGAATCAGAAACCGAGTAGTACCGTTTTGATGGTGATTACAATGTTGTTTCATCGGAAAGTATTGCCCTTGGCCATTGTTGCATCTGAGTTGTAGACGTTGAACCAAGTCCACTGACCAAGCAGTATATAGCTGTAATTCCGACATTCGCTGTGCATCGGAATCATGGATCGCCTGATCGCTTCCTGTAGTTGTTTTTGTCAGAAAGCTTCCAAAAAGACCTTTGCTGTGATCATTGCGGCCACTAACCGGAGGGACGACACCTGTTCCAGTTCCAGCATTAACAGGCGCGTCATGATTTTCTTCAGTGTTAAATTCAGCCTCCTCTGTCTCCTCCAACATCTCGAGGGCATCCAATGCAGTCTCAATGGGACTAAACATTCAAGAAGAACGATGATTATTTAGCAAACAAAACAAAGAAGAATTGCCTCAAAGGTTTAAAGAAAACCGCCAACAATAATACCTATTCTCAAATTTTAAATTATGCATAATAGTAATTTCGGCTGGAGAAAGAATTAGAAAATGATTAAATAAACCTCCTAAAAGAGGATAAAAAAGAAACTAAACACAGCGAAATTAGCTTCAAGATATTTCGAAAACAATACACGAAACACATACATTAGGTAGCGTGGTTCTTTAGGTAAAAAACAAATCACGAGATTAGGGCGATCAGCAAAGCCAGAAAGAATATACCAATATCCTATCGATGTCAGCTTTCAATAAAGCATTTGCAGGCGTGTAAATACCAGTCGATTTGACACTGGCGTATAAGCCACAGTGCTGCCCCACAGTTGATAGCCCCCATGGATATTGGAAGACAAAGCTTTCGGAGGGTACAATAATGGTGCTTTTCCTTTCTTGCTGATAAAGACAAATGTGTTACTTTTTATAAAACGCTTAATTTGGTCGCGAGAAGCGTGTGCATAAATACTTCTTCCTCTTTTGTTGCTATATTGTCAAAAACCTCTTCCTTTAATTAATCATTTTGCATGGTACAACTGCCCAACTCCGACCTTCGATTTTAGAAAGATAAATTCCTGCTGAGTGAACAGGTAAGGCATTATTTTGACATAACAAGACTGATGAATTCGCGTTCCGATATTCTTTTAGTTTCTAAAATAAAATAAACACATTAAACGTAAAGAATAACACAATAAACAGAAATCATTCATTCTCGTCCAGTGGCTTTCCGTAGATGCAATACGTAAAAGGTAGAAATATGAGAGCCACTCCATAGTATACTGCTTATCGAAAACTTCCCAATCATAGAGTGCAATGGATAATTTCTATCACATATTCCTTCACTGAGATGGTTAGTATTATCTGCCAGGAGTAAATAGTGGCCATAGGTTACTTCACCAGTTCCGACGTCGAATGACAAGTATGTCTTTGCCTGGAATAAGTTCTAGGGTTTTCAGGGAAAATCTGGCCTCTTCTATGGACTGACCCAATAAAAATGACAGCTTGGATTAGTAAAATTACCAGTATTTGATCCTATCCGTATACAATATCCACAAACATAAATCAATAAAATCTAATGAGAAACAGATCAAAGAAATAAAGATACATGCAGGCAATATTTTCAAAGTTCCATAAATTGTTGAACTTGGCTACAGTATAACACCGAATTGTAAAATCTTCGATCGTGTGAAATCTCGGTAGTTTAATTTTCAATCTGAAGTCTTTCCGAGTCATACGTCTTCAATTCTGTTTATATATCAGCTCTATAATGTATTAGGCTCGAAATACCTAGTCTCGAGTTATTACATGTAGAGCCAGGACGATAGGCCAAAATCAGTATGACTAAAACTGCGTGACCCCATGTTCAGTACTTTATTGTGACTCGCCAGTCGGAGCTGATTTTACTTCCAAAATCCAATATATATTTCGCTAAGAATTGTACGGCATTTGGATGAAGCAATTTCTAATAAATATAGCTATTATCACACCAAAAAGAATCAACATCAAGTAAAT